>ML394902.1:50568-131178 GCA_005239525.1 Nicotiana knightiana | reverse complement strand
ATGAATCTTGCGGTGCATGGTGCTGATTCAGCAAAAGTATGCAGTCATGTTCTGGTATATCGGGTGGTGGATGATGCGGTGTTTATATGTTGGAAGTAGGCCTGCCAAGGAATGTCAAGTGTTGGAACTAGGTTATGAGCTTATTATATGGATAAAAGGAGGAATCTTCAGATTTGATCAAGCTAATGTACTCGACTGGGTGGTGGTAGCACGGGCAGGTGCTCGGGGTGTTAAACAGTGATTTCAGATAACTCCAGAGCAGTTCTTAGCACGTTTGAGGACGAACGTTTATTTAAGTGGGGGAAAATGTAATGACCCGATCGGTCGTTTTGAGCTCTAGTGCGTCGTTCAGCGGTTTGAAGTCGTGAGCAGCTCCATTTCAGGTATTATGACTTGTAGGTGTGGTCGGAATTGAATTTCGGGAAGTTAGGAGTTGATTTGGAAAGAAAACTCTCATTTCGGAAGCCTTAAGTTGGAAGAATCAACTAAGATTGGAATTTTGAGTAAACAACCTCCGAATCAGGATTTGAAGGTTCCAGCAGGTTCGCATGATGATTTCGGACTTGGGCGTATGTCCGGATCGGGTTTTGGATAACCCGGGAGCGTTTCGGCATATATTGTGGAAGTCAGCAATTTTGAAAAATTTCCTAAGTTTGGCTTGAAGCTCATTTCAGTGTTGTTGATGTCCGTTTAGGATTTCGAGTCGGGGAATAGCTCTGTATGGTGATTCTGGAGTTGGGAGCTCGATCAGAAGTGAATTTAGATGTCCGTAGGTCATTTTGAAGTCGTTTGGCTAAAGATAGAAATTTGAAGGTTTTTGAGAAATTCGACCGGAAATGGAAGTTTTGATATCGAGGTCGGAATGCGATTCGGGGAGTTAGAGCAGGTCCGTAATGTCAAATATGACTTGTGTGCAAAATTTGAGGCCAATCGGACGTGATTTGATAGGTTTCGGCATCGGATGTAGAAGTTGGAAATTCTAAGTTCATAAAGTTGGGATTTGGGTGTGATTCATGGTTTCGATGTTGTTTGACGTGATTTGAGGCTTCGAGCAATCCGCATTATATTTTGGAACAGGTTGGTATAATTGGACGGGGTCCCGGGGGTCGGGTGGATTACGGGTGGTTAACGGATCAAGTTTGGGAGTTTGAAGAAGGCTGAGGTTGCTGTCATCTGGTGTGACCGCAACTGCGAGGATTTGGCCGCAAATACAGCTATGGCACCGCAGGTGCGAAGGATGGATGGCCTGGCTAGGAGCGCAGGTGCGATGGAATTTCTGCACCTGCGAAGACGCAGATGTGGACAGTGGGCGCAGGTGCGATTTTTGGGCTGGAGTTGAGGCAGCCGCAGGTGCGGGAGATTGGTCGCACCTGCGGGAGCGCGGGTGCGGTGGTAGGACCGCAGGTGCGGAATCGAGGCTCGGGAGAATGTTTTAAAGCCGAGAATTTGTGGCCATTTCTTCATTCCTTCTTTGGTTTGGTCGATTTTGGAGGAGCTTCAAGAGAGTATTTCTTCATGCAACGTCAAGGTAAGTAACTTCTTCATGCTTCTAAGTTAAATACAAGATTATATGCATGGATTAGGCGTGAAAATTGATTGGAAATTTGGAGAATCTTAAAGAAACCTAGAAAATGGAAATTTGATTTTAAGCCACGAATTGAGCATGAATATTTGAGTAAATTGTATATTTGAGTTAATAAGGCTATGGGTAGAATATAACTTCGAGAAATTTCGGATTTCCGGGCACATGGGCCGGAGGGCATTTTGGTCATTTCACTAAGCGGGGTTGGGAAATTATATAATTTGGAATTATTGCAAATATTAGAGTATATTCTCATTGGGTTGTCGTCCGTTTGCATAGTTTTGGGGCGTTGTCCGTCCGTTTGGAGTCATCGAAAGGGCTTGGAGGCCGGTTATGGAATCTCGGAGCGAGGTAAGTCTCCTTTCTAACTTTATGAGGAGGAATTATCCCCCTAGGTGAATTAATTAATTACATGATATTATCTTCGGGGGGTACATACGCACAAAGTGACGGGAGTCCGTGCGTAGCTACTATTATGCCATGTCCGGGTAGTCTAGGACCCACTAGCATGCCTTACGTGTTGTACCTGTAATCCTGCATGTAATACTAAACTGCTAATATAATCGAAATCGTAATTAAATATCTAAAAGAAGCCTAGAGTTCATTTTCTTAATCATCTAGAAAGAGAATTGATTCCTCTGTGGATAATTGTGTACCTGGTAGGGTTATATTATGGAATATCATTAAACTTGGCAAATGAGTTTAACAAAGATTTAAAAGCTAGACTTCATGTTCCTTTAAGAAGAATTTTACCACTTTCCTGAGAAAAACTACTTTCTTGATAAAAATACGGATTTATTATGTGGATATGTATATATATGAGCACCTGAGTCGCAGGTATGATTTGTGAGCAGGCTAGCCTTATTATTTGTATGTATAACCGCGTCGCATGATCGATTTGCGAGCGGGGCAGATAGATGCATCTATGGTTCGAGCCATTCGACCCTTCGGCAGTGCACAGTTTATTATTGTTGGTCCGTGCGTTCGACCCTCGGCATTGCTTGCGCATGATATTTACTGCGTAGTTGCTATGATTTTTGCCTGATTACTGGCCTGGGATTTTAAGTTGTCAATTGAAATAACAGAAATTTAAAGTTATTAAAAGATTTATGAAGAAGTTGTTCCTTCCCGTTGATTAATTTTTATTTGATTAAATCACCCATATTGATTAATCGTTATTAATATGACGAAGATATAAAATGTTAAATGTGAACGGAGTTGATAATATTTATTTCTGATTTTTATAAATTGCCTATGATAATCATGCTTAGTGTCATACTTAAATATTCTAAATTGACCTTTAGCAAGTGTCTAATTTGACCTCTCGTTACTACCTCTCTAAGATTAGGCGGGCAACTTACTGAGTACACGTTATTTTTGTACCCATGTTACACTTGCTGTGCATTTTATTGACAAGTACTTTCAGAGAAATGTGGAGGATTCGAAGACTTAGGCGAGCTGCATCATCCAGAGGCGGTCCGCAATTGACAGAGTCTCCATCGTTCTGTATTTATTTTTATTTTAAATTTCCTAGTCCAATTTGTATTTCGGACAGGCTTAGTGATGATTGTATAAATTCTTAGAAATAGCTCATGTACTTGTGACATCGGGTTCTGGGATGTGTTGGGATATATTTTACTAAAGTGTAATATTTAAATTTTTTTTTACTTAATAGATTTTTATTTAGTTAATATGTAATAAAGTGCAAGGAAATATTTTTCACAAATGTTTAAACCGGAAATTATTTCGATTAATTAATGATTGGCTTGCCTGACAATGATGTCCGGCGCCATCATGACCTTAGGGATTTTGGGTCGTGACAACCACCCAATCCAAAAAACTAACAATCTCAAAAAATCCTATTCGAAAGCAAAGCTTTGGATGGCCTTCAATGGTGGACTTCTACTCTTCAAGTGTCTTACATTACAACCAGGTGACACAAGAGGGAGAAGCAGAAATTACACGGCCCCTTGAAGCATATGTAGAAGATGTGATAAGAAGAGAGAGTGAAAGAAATGTTTGTGAGAACACAATGTTAACTCCATAGCTTTTAGAAACAATGGTTGTAAGAACACATGTTTTAAATTTGTTAGTGCTTTCAAAATATATTCAATATGAGCTAGGTTGGGTAATAAAAACATGGATCATTTTTTGTTATGGTGTAAAGTCACGTGTATTTTCTTGTAATTCGTTCTATAAAATTTGTATAAAAATATGAAATATTGAACACGGAAAATTCTAATACTTTTATTTATCAATTTTAAAACAAAGGAAGATAAAAGAGAAGAAATGATCAAACAAACAGGGGGCTACAGATCCATCATATCTATTATTATTGATTTTGTTCAGTTGTTCTCCAGACAAGACCAACCAGTATGACCCTAATCTTAGATATAATGCCAATAAAGTTACATAAATGTTAGTGTCAATAAAGTTTAGACACTTGAATTTATTTGATAGTTCCACTTCAATGGAATTGTCTGGCATCGGTGATTATGCGTGACAAAGGGGAAATGAGAAATCTCTCTTTCTTAAAAAAAATATCTTCACATCAGAAGATTAAAAGAAAAATATATAAGAATGGGGAACTAACCGAAAGGAAAAGAAATTTTTTTTAACTCTCTTTTCGAAATATAATTAATATTACTTGTACTTTAAGATAGATTAAAATTTTGGTGTCGAGATCTAAAAAGTTCCCAAACTCCTAGAGTAATATCTTGAAAAAGGGTAGAAGGTATGGAGAGAAAAGGGGAGAGAGGAGAGAAAAAAGGAAAAGGGTATAATTAAATCCCTTGATTGAAGGCACTAATAATAGATTGGGAGCCTTTAAGGTGGAATGTATATATTTTGTAGTTAAAACGTGTTTAGATGAGGTAAATACAAAAAAATGCACAATTTTCATAATAAGATTTCAAATAATATATCGGAATTCGAAAGAATTTTTACATTCCTATACATTATAGGAAAACATATTACCCTCCCTACTCAAGTTTTACTATAATTACCTTTTATATACCTAGTTATCATTTATGTACATTTTAAGGGATTTAATGGTATTAATTAGTGTCCTAAATTAACTCTACCGTATATTTTCACTCCCCCCACATTTCTCTCTCCAAATCACACCTTCCTCACCAACGTATCACACCCCACACCCCACGATTTTTTCTGCAATCACCCACGTGTTTCTCTTCATAAACCAGACAAAATTCTTAACGCCTCCATTAACTTCTTTTGCAACCATTCTTCAAAAACCAGAAAAAAATTGTTACTCTTCTTCAAAGTTCCTACCTCCATTAACGCCTTTTGCAAAGCTTTGATTTTCAATGAAGAAGAAGACAGCTTCAAAGAACAACCCTAATAAAGATAAAGGAGAAGATGTTCCTTCATTTTATTTAGGTGTTTTGTCAGCAAATTCACCCAAAAAAGGATTCAAAATCAGCTCATGCAAAAGAAGAGAAGAAGCCCAGGCTTTCCCCTCGTGAAGCTAGGGCAGAAGCTTGAACAAAGCAAAAACACGATATTGATGCTGGTGAATCGCCGAGGCCTGTCAAATCTGCGAAAAGGAAAGGCAAAGAGAATGATTTTGGTGATGATTTCGTCGAAGAAGAACATGTCATTAAAGTTGCAAAAATAGTTAGAGTGTCTCCTAATGTAAAAGTTTCAAAAAAGAAGAAAGTTATAAAATCTCCTAAAACTGTTCCCCAACAATCATTGATGAAGGTAAGAATTTATTAGTTTTAAAAATAGCTTCTTTTTTTTCTCAATCTTAAGAGACTATATAATTTGTGCTTTTGTAGTTTGTAGAAATTTTGTCTACATTATGTAGATTAGTTCTAGATTTATAATTCCTGATTGTAGATACATTTGTTAAAAAATGTATGTCTTGTTCTGACTCTGTTTTAAAATTGTGGAAATTTTGTAAAAAAATTATAGTTATTCTGTTTTTTATTTTTTAACTCTGTTATGTAATTGTAGATATATTGTATTATACATGTAGATATTTTGTTTTTAGGTTTGAGGACTGTATTAATAAGAGATTTTTTACTTTTGGTGCAGAATGGGCCTTTTTTTGCACCTCATAATGTTGATTATGGGGTCGTTAGGTTTCAGACATTATCCGACCCCAGTGTTCCTGGCCAAATCAAAGATTTATTGTTTGAAAATGGTTTAAAGCTTTTCAAGAAGACATGTTTTGGTTATTTGCTTTCATTGCCCAGAATATGTATGCAAAATCAAGCTATTCATCTTCTAATGAAGTATGAATTGAATGCATCTGGTGCTGACTATTTTTCAGCAGAGATAAAGGCTCAGAGGTTGAATTTTGGCTTGAGAGAGTTTGCGTTTATAAGTGGTCTGACATATTTCACGGAAGTGACAGACTTTCGTTACACACCTACTTATGACAGTAAAATAATGAGGAGTTATTTTCCAAACAAGCAAAAAGTTGAGAAGTCATACTTAAAACAAATTGTAACCAGCAAGAGTTGGGTGAACGATGAGGATGCAGTCAAGTTGTGTATTCTATATCTCATAGAATTCTTCCTTTGTCCTTCAGACAAAGAAAATGTAGGGTTGGTAGACCATTTTAGGTTTTATTTTGGTGGACTCGGGACAGTATGCAAACTATGCATGGGGTAGTGATTCTTACAAACAGTTGCTTCAATCCGTCAGGCACAAGCTCAATCCTTATGTTCATTCTTATCTCATTCGAGGATTCCCACTAGCTACGCAAATATGGTTGTATGAGTGTTTCTCTACCGTCAACACTGATATAGCTACAAGGGTTGCTAATTCCATCCCTCGCATACTTAACTGGTCAGCTAGTAAGGACAAGATATGGTTGTTTGCAATTGAAGATAGAATGACCAAACCCGAATGGATCAAGGTAAATGGTTTTTAATTATGAATAGACAATTTAATAAAAATTATCTACAACTTTTATACATATTATGCCTTAGTCAAGCTCATTTATTTTTTTCACTCAGTTCACCAACTTAACTGAAGCACCTGAAGAGCTTTCTAGCATGTCTTTGCCTGATAAAGTTGAATACATACTTGAAGAAGTTGAACCCAAGTCCGAGGATCCGAAAGATGCTTCTTCTACCTCGGGACATAAGCAGTCAATTGGAATAGAGGACAAGAAATTTATTCTGAAACAAATTAAAAAATTAAGAAAAGATGTTGACAAGGAAACATATATACATAATCTTGTATGGTTTCTTTAATTTATGTTAAGCCAATGTTTCCGTTAACTCTCTATATTTTAACATGTAGGTTGGTTTAGATCTTGGATCTTTCAAGAAAGATATTTTTGAAGAACTAGGTAGCATTCGACTGCTACTCAATGACTCAAACAAGGCTGTTTTGGAGGCGATAAACAGTCAAAAGGATAAAATTGATGCCAAGGTAATATTTGAAATATATTCATTTAACAGAACTATTTTTATCAGCTCAATTTATATTGTCACCCATAAAGTATATATCCTAACAAATTGAAAGCTTGTAGCTTACTGGGAGTTCTACAAAAAAAATTGAGCAATCAAAAGAAAAGAAAAATCAACATTTTCAGTGCAGTAGTGAAAAACCACTACATGCCAGCAGCAGTAAAGCAGGTATATACAAAATACCTACATTATATCTACAATATATTTAAAACACACCTACAATATATCTACATTATATCTACTATATTTCAACATTATATATAAAATTATATACAGTATATCTACACAGATCTACAGATTTATGTAGATGTCTATAATTTACCTACATATCACCTAATATTGTTAAGCCACTAATATGCATTAAAATTTAAATTGTTTAATAAGAATACAGGGCATGTGAATGACATGGAAATTGATGAGAATCTTCCCACACGTGTTGATTTATATTCTCATTTTGAAGGGGCAATTGATGATGTAAATGCAGGTATGAATTTTGTATGCTGAAATGTTTGTGTTTGGTAAAAATTTCGTACAATTTGATTAAGTTATATGTACATAATGTAACAGTGAAGGAAGCTATGCATGCACAATCTCCAAGACACGAAGATACAATAAGCATTCAAGGAGAACAGAAGAATGAGGAGAAGGTTAATGTAGGTGAAGCAGCCGAGTACGTTAATGTAGGTGATTCGGACGACTCCAGAGGTGAGAAAAAGGAAGTTACACTTGATGATTTTGAGCTGCTAGAGGACTTCTCCCAGATTGTTAAGGTCGGAGAGCTTAACCAAGATGAAACGACACTTGTGCATAAAGGAAGAACAAGGCAGCCTGGAAAGCATGCCCGATCATCATTTCTCCCTTTTTACAGTTCCGGTGGCAGCACTTCTGTTGGACCTCCAATTTTTCAAATGAAGCATCCATTTACTGGGGTTATTGGTCAAGATGTTGATCCTGAGTTGTTGGAAGAATTCAACAAGTGGTTATACCTTTGTACCGATACAGCTTCAAAGAGGTTAGTTTATACAATTTGTTTATATTGCTTCCAGCATTCATCTTTTGGATATCCACTTCATTCAACATATTTATTGTAATTTCTATGTGTTTAAATAAGGAGGAAGGCTCCTTATTCTGTAAAAGATTACCAACTTAATCCATGGTACGATCTTGGAGTGAAAAAAGTTGATAAGAAGGAGTAGTTCTATACTTTGGCACATCCCGGACAAGTCCTCAACGACTCGTTAAACTCATACCCAGACTATGTAATGATTTTGTAGAATATGTAGTTTTTTTGTATATATAATTGTGTTATCATGCCATCTACAGAATATGTAGTTATTTTGGAGATATATTGTAGATAATTTGTAATACTGATTAATAACAAATGAAATTGTAGTTATTTTGTAGATATATTGTAGATAATTTGTAATACTGATTAAAAACAAGTGGAATCTGTTTTTTGTTGCAGCACATTGATATTATATTGTACTACTTGAGAAAAAGAGGAAAGTATGGTCCCCACAACAAGATAAGGTTTACAACCACTGATTGTTTGTTCAAGACTAGAATTGAACAAATTTATCATAAGTACATCACTGCTCCTCCCGAAAAGAAGTTTGTTGTTGTCAAACCCCAGGATGTCGTAGCAGAATACATATTGGGGTATAGATTACTGCAAATGTTGCGTGGGATCAAGTTGATTTTGTGATCATGCCCATCAATATTGTATAAAAATTTCATTGGTTGTTGGTTGTTTTTGACATTGTCGATAGGGTTCTTTACGTGTATGATTCTATGGTCTCTTCACATAATCATACCATTGTTGAATTTGTCGTCACCAAGTTTGTTGTTATGATCCCCCTTTACTTATCATGCACCGATTTTTATGGCAAGCGTCTAGATATCAACTTCAAGAACACAAAGGCATACATTGAAAAAGGTGTTACCGACCCTATTGACATTCAGTGGTTCGTCGGTGAAATACCACAGCAAAAAGAACGATCACTGTATGAAAAAGCTTATTTCCTTCTATCTATTTAACATTTTGTTTTTGTTCATTGTATGCTAAATATTGACACTTTTTTTCTTTTTGCAGTGACTGTGGTGTATACGTTGCTGCCTTTGCAGAGTATGCCAGCATTGGAGACCTAGCAGCTTCTAAAGATGATCTTTCTGATATTGATCAACATCGTAGACGCTATAGAGCGCTACTGTGGGACGACGCTAGGACGAAGCAAGAGAATGGTGCAATTAGTGAGAGCGAGGTGACTAGCAGATTAGCAAGGAAAAAAGGTGCACCAGTTGTGAACGAGAAAACACATGTCCGGAAGAAGAAGAATTAGTTGCAATTTTCTGTAGAAAAAATGTAGTGAACTTGTTTAGTTGCAGTTATTTCTGTAGAAAGATGTAGACAAATTGTTACTTATGAACAAGTTTGTTAAATTTTAATTTTAGCAAATTTGTGCTCCAATTATTTTACCCTATGTTTTGTTATTTTATCCAGTATACTAGTTCGAACAATAGGAAACATTCTGTAGTTATTATCTTCACTGGTTGAAAGTTATTTGTAATGACCCGACCGGTCGTTTTGAGCTCTAGCGCGTCGTTCAGCGGTTTGAAGTCGTGAGCAGCTTCGTTTCAGGTATTATGACCCGTGGGCGTAGTCGGAATTGAATTCTAGGAAGTTTAGAATTGATTTGGAAAGAAAATTCTCATTTCACAAGCCTTAAGTTGGAGAAATCAGCTAAGATTGGAATTTTGAGTAAACGACCTCCGAATCAGGATTTGAAGGTTCCAGCAGGTTCGTATGATGATTTCGTACTTGGATGTATGTCCGGCTCAGTGTTTGGATAACCCGGGAGCGCTTCGGCGTATATTGTGGAAGTTAGCATTTTAGAAGGATTTCATGAATTTGGGCTTGAAGTGCATATCAGTGAGGGTGATGTCTGTTTGGGATTTCGAGTCTGGGAATAGCTCCATATGGTGATTCTGGAATTGGGAGCGCGATCCGAGGTGCATTTGAATGTCCGTAGGTCATTTTGGGGTCATTTGGCTAAAGATAGAAATTTGAAGATTTTTGAAGAATTCGACCGGAAGTGGGAATTTTGATATCATGGTCGGAATGCGATTCCGGAAGTTGGAGCAGGTCCGTAATGTTGAATATGACTTGTGTGCAAAATTTGGGGTCAAGCGGAGGTGATTTGACGGGTTTCGGCATCGAACGTGGAAGTTTGAAATTTCAAGTTCTTAAAGATTTAGATTGGAAAGCGATTCGTCATTTCAATGTTGTTTAATGTGATTTGAGACTTCGAGCAAGTCCGTGTTATATTTTGGGATAGTTTGGTATGATTGGACGGGGCCTCGGGTAGATTCTGGGTGGTTAACGGATCAAAGTTAAAGTTGGAAAAAGGGCTGAAGCTTGCTGTCATCTGGTGTAATCGCACCTGCGAGGCTTTGACCCAGGTGCAGAGCCGCAGGTGCAGCTAAGGGCGCCGCAGGTACGAGATTGGGGTTGGAGCTGAGGAGGCCGCAGGTGCGGAAGATTGGTCGCACCTGCGGAATCGCAGGTGTGAAGAGGGGATCGCAGGAGCGGGAATTTGCTGGGTCAAGTCAGAGCCGCACCTGCGATGGAATTTCCGCAGGTGCGGAGCCGCAGGAGCGGCCATTGAATCACAGGTGCGAAAGAGGCCTGGGCGGAATGTTTTAAAGACGGTTTTATGTCATTTCTCACCCATTTTTCATTGTCATGGGCGATTTTTGGAGAGCATTTCAAGGGGGGATTCTCGTCATGCATCAAGGTAAGTAAACACCTTCTGTTGGTTAGATGAATACAAGATTATATGCGTGGATTAGACATGGAAATTGGTAGGAATTTGTGAACTTTTTGAAGAAATCTAGAAAATGTAAATTTGGAATTTAGCCACGAATTCGAGTATGGAATGTAGAGTAAATTGCATGATTGAATTAGTAGAGCTATGGGTAGCATGTATCTTCAAGAATTTCGGATTTTCGTGCGCGTGGGCCCGAGAGCATTTTGGTCATTTCTTCGAGCGGGGTTGGGAAAGTATATAATCCGAATTTGTTGTGAGTATTAGGATGAATTTTCATTGCTTTGCAATTATGTGGTAGTTTCAGAGCAGTGTGCGTCCGTGGGAGTCATCGGAAGGGCTTCGAAGCCGGTGTTGGAATTTCGGAGCGAGGTATGTCTCCTTTCTAACTTTGTGAGGGGGAATCGTCCCCCTAGGTGAATTAATTCAATACATGCTATTATCTTCGGGGGCTACGTACACACGAGGTGACGGGAGTCTGTGCGTAGCTACTATTATGTCATGTCCGGGTAGTCTAGGACCCACTAGCATGCCTTACGTGTTATACCTGTAATCCTGCCTGTAATATTAAACTGCTAATATAATCGAAGACGTAATTGAATATCTAAAAGAAAACTAGAGTTCATCTTGTTAATATTCTAAAAAGAGAATTTATCTCTCTATGGATATTTGTGTACCTGGACTAGGTTGTATCGTGGAATGTCATTAAACTTGACAAATGAGTTTCAAAAAAATGATTTAAAAACCTATATTTCATGTTTCTTTTAATAAGGATTTTTCCACTTTCCTGAGAAAACTATTTTCTTGATAAAATGCGAATTTAATGTGTGGAAATATGTCAGCACCCGAGTCGCAGGTATGATTCACGAGCAGGGGAAGCTTTATAATATTCAATATAAGTGTGTCAGCACTCGAATCGCAGGTATGATTCGCGAGCGGGGGAAGCTTTATAATATTCAGTATAAGTGTGTCAGCACCCGAATCGCAAGCATGATTCGCGATCGAGGGAAGCTTTATGGTAATTTGGTATAAATGTGTCAGCACCCGAGTCGCAGGTATGATTCGCGATCGAGGGAAGCTTTATGGTAATTTGGTATAAATGTGTCAGCACCCGATTCGCACGTATGATTCACGAGTGGGGGAAGCTTTATAATATTCAGTATAAGTGCATCAGCACTCGAATCACAGGTATGATTCGTGATTGAGGGAAGCTTTATGGTAATTTGGTATAAATGTGTCAGCACCCGAGTCGCATGTATGATTTGCGAGCGAGGGAAGCTTTACTCCTATTCAGTGATTAGATATTCCTTTGTCTCCGGCCGGTTGTTTTATCCTTGTGTGCGCATGACTATTTGGTACGATTTTATGTATATTGGCCTGACATGTATTTGGGAAAAAGGAAAGTGTACTTTGTTGTTTATTCTCGATAGTGACCTGGATTTCTGTACTTGATACATATTCGTTGCTCACTGTCTTACATGTCTACTGTATTTCACCATATTCTGTCATAAATTATATTGTTGGACCCTAGTGAGTGTCTAATGCGACCTCTCGTCACTACCTCTCTGAGGTTAGGCGGGCGACTTACTGAGTACACGTTGTTTTTGTACTCATGCTACACTTGCTGTGCATTTTTATTGCACAGGTACTTTCATAGCGATTGGAGGATTCGGAGACTTAGGCGAGCTGCATCATCCGGAGGCGATCCGCAGCTGAAGGAGTCTCCCTCGCACTGTGTTTACTTTCAGTTTATATTCCCATGTCCAATTTGTATTCCGGACAGGCTTTCTGATGGTTGTAGAAATTCTTAGAAGTTGCTCATGTACTTGTGACACCAGGTTCTGGGGTAGGTTGTGATGTGTTGGGTTATATTTGTTATGGTGTAGTATTCAAACCCTTGTTTTTAACTAACAGGTTTTTATTTGGTTGATATGTAATAAAGTGAAAGGAAATGTTTTTCATAAATGTCAAAAAGCGGAAAGTTATTTCAACTAATTAAGGGGTTGGCTTGCCTGACAGTGGTGTCCGGCGCCATCACGACTCGTAGATTTTGGGTTGTGACATTATTAGTACTTGATCTCATTATTGTTAGCATATAATTCCTTTTCAACTTAATTATAATATTTCTATCAACTCCAGATTATGTAGCTATTTTGTAGATTTTTTGTATATAAATTGTAAGAATCATTAATAACTAATGATTTGTGCTAAAGATAATAAAACAATTGTGTATTATAGATAGAAATCATTCATAATCCAATCAAGCTATGAAAGTATGAACTCAATACAGAATAGTAATTAAACAAAACAATTTTGAAACTAACTACATTAAGAGTTGAAAACACCTCAACTATTACACATCAACTATAATTCTCCTGAACTCATCAACACTTTTTAGCAAAAAATCTGTTCACTATATAAAATTTTATTTCTTCTTGGGAACATTCTTGCAAGATGTTTTGTTATGCCCTTCTACTCCGCAGTTGCCACATGAAACCTTGTACTCCTTTGCATTTACTTCATCATATGTTTTGTATCTTTGTTTTTGAGGTCTTCCTGGCTGTCTTTTCCCGGTAGGTGGATTTACAACTCCTTCAGTTACTGGTATTTCATAAGTATGCAAGAGGCTCTCCCTCGTGTAATAAGGAGAACAATAGTTTTCATAAGACTCATTCATGTGCCTTAAAGCAGCCAAAGCATGTGCACAAGGAAGTTCATCAAGCTAGAATTGTCCACATCTACATCTCTTGTTTTCAAGACAAACAATAGAGCGCTTCACACCATCTATCACTGTATGGATGTGATCTGTTGAAGCCCTCACCTACAATTACATTACAAAAACACAAAAAATTATCTACAATATAGCTACAAAATATCTACAATAATTCAACAAATTTTCTAATGTCTGTTAATATTTTACTTTGATGCAATAAATGATCAGATGTTATTGGATATATCTTACTCTAAGCTTCTGCGACAATGTTCTGTTGTCCTACAACTCGTTATATTTTTTTCAAGGTATGTGAATGTACCCTTTGCTTTCAATAACTTTTAATTAGTCCAACGTTCAAGAAGAATCCTCATGTACTCTAATAGTTCTACTATCGGCAGCTCTCTTGCATCTCTTGTTACCGCATTCAACGACTCTGCAATATTTGATGACATAGTCCAAGTTTTGTTCACTGTAGCATGTGCTCGAGACCATCTATGATATCCAATATCGTATAAGTATGCTTTAACACGTGGGCCAATCTCTTCAATGTTTGACATTCTTTTTATTAAATTCATCAAGCGTGTATGATCATGTCGTGGCAAAGTACAATTCGCTCAACTTTAGATGACCCTTCTTGAACTTTGACCTTATATTTGTCCAAATATGCCACATGCAAGAATAATGTGGCATGCCGGGATAAACAATAGATGTTTCCTTCAAGATACTCTCATTCTGATCCGAAATAACACACATATTTAGTTTTTCACCATATGCATGTTTGAAATGCTCAACAAACCACTTCCCCGATGCGTCATTGTCTGAATCAACAACAGCATATGCCAGTGGTAATATGCTACCTACATTATATGGCAAAAAACAATTCAATTTACATCTTAAAAATGTAGAGGAAGAAATATACATACAAACTACAACTTTTCAACAATATATCTATGATAAATCTACAATACCTACAAAAACATACAAACTACAATATTTCTACAATAAATCTACAATACCTGCTGCATCCATTGCGCTAGCTGTTAGCATTATTCCCCTGTATGCTGACTTTAAGAAGGTCCTATCAACTACTACAACTGGCCTACAATATTTCCAACTATTGATTGACGTACAAATCACAACAAATGCATACAATAAACAGTCATCATCGGTCTTCTTCAATTTAACTACCGACCCCGGATAAGTCTTCTCCAGAATATACAAATAACTAGGCAATCGACTGTAGGAGTCAGCAGGATGACCTCTTAAAAACTCCAAAGCCTTTTCCTTTTCTCTCCAAGCTTGCATGTATGTTAATTTCACACCGTGTTCAGACAACATATTAGTTTGTATGTCTGTTGGTGTTTAAATTGTCTTAGGATCAGCATATTTGGTATAATCATGCTACCCACTACCATGGCAATAGGTTTGCGTTGTATGTATGTATTATCCATAAAAGAGCATATGTGCAAGTTGTTGAATTTTCGAACCTTGAACATTTCCGAATCATTTATGCTAGTTAACTTGAAGTGCCATGTAAAATTTTCCCCAACACATACCAGGCAGTAGCTACAGAAAAAATAATTTAAACAATAGTATGAAAAATGTAAATTTAAAAAAAAAGGCTGTTTTAAATAGAAATAGCATATTTAACAATTTACATACAAAAAAAACTGCAAACTATCTATAATTTGTATTCAAAGATATCACAAAAAATGAAGAAGTAAAAAAACACAAATAAACTACAAATTAAACAAAAAATAATTTTTGACCATTGATTTGTTCCTACCTTCTAGCACTAGATCTTTTCACCCTAAATTGGAACTTGTTCATGAACGAATAGTGCCCATTGCACTGGCAATTATTTGCTTGTCTTTGTATACTTGGCCTACTTCAATAACAGTTGGTGTATTTTATGTTATTGCAACGACCCGATCGGTCATTTTGTGTTATCGGGCCCCCTTCCCCTAAATGAAACCTCCCATAGCGGCTTATTATGATTTATGACTTGCGGGGACTGGTGGTCCGGGATTCGGAGGTGTTTAGAGTGTTATAGAAACTTTTGGTTCCTTAAGGTTGGCCTTTAAGGCCAAGTTTGACTTCGGTCAACCTATTTAGTAATCAACCTCGGAATCGAGTTTCGACGATTTCGGTAGCTTCGTATGATGATTTCGGACCTGGGCATAGGTTCGGTATGGGTTTCTGATGACCCGGGAGCGTTTCGGCGGCCAATATTGAATTAAGAGTTCCTTAAGTTCCTATTATGGTTTGGGACGTGTTTTTCCGATATCGAGGTCTGAACAGAATTCCAAAACTGGGAATAGTTCCGTTATGTCATTTATGACTTGCCTGCAAAATTTGGTGTCATTCTGAGTAGTATAGGTCGTTTCGGTGAGTTGTTAGCGAAGTCTAGTAAACTTCAAGTTCCTAAGTTTGGTTCTAGGGGTTTTGAGGTGTGATTTTGAGTTTTAGCGTTGTTTTGGATGTTCCGAAGGCTCGAGCGAGTTCGTAGTATGATTTGGGACTCATTGGTATATCTGGACGGGGGCTCGGGTGGGCCCACGTGCCTCCCGGAAACCACACGAGGCCAAAAACCAGTTGTAATAGTTGTTGGTGCACCTGTTCTAGTGTGACCGCAGGTGCGGTTGCCCAGTCTCAGGTGGGGGACCGCTCCTGCGGTCCCAGCTTCACAGGTGCGACCCCCAGTGGTCAAGACAATTCTCGCAGGTGCAAATAAAACTCCGCAGGTGTGGTCTCCACTCCGCAGGTGCGGGCCCAGGCATCTTTGTCTATTTTCGCAGGTACGAGCTTTTGCTCGCAGGTGCGAGACTGCAAGTGCGGTCCTCGAGCGCAGGTGCGAAAACGCTGTTCAGACAGTATGTTTTTATACACGGGAATTAACTCATTTCCCTTATCTTCTTCTTCTTCTTTGGGACGATTTCCACCATTTTAGAGGGGAAAACGACCTGGTTATTGAAGGTAAGTAAATTCCACTCTAATATTAGCTTCATGCATGAAATAATAGCTCAATTAACTACCTAAATTAGTGGATTCAAGAATGGGGTAGTAACCTAGGGCTTTCGATAATTTGAGAATTTATCCGCGAATTAGCTATGAAATCAAGTAGAAATCGTATATTAATGATCCTTAGGCTATGGTGAGTGTTTCCTTCGAGAATTTGTGGAATCCGAGCATGTGGGCCCGGGGTTGGATTTTAGAATTTCTTCAAGAATGGGAAATTTACTAAATAAGTAGGAGAATTTCCATATTTTGAGCATAAATTAATGAATTTGTATAACATTTGGCTAGTTTCCAGTCCTCGGGTGTAGAGTTTGGAGTTTCGGGCGCGTTCTTGGTCCGGGAAGTAGGTTCGACATGAGGTGAGTCTCATTTCTAACCTTGTAAGGGGGAGTTGTCCCCCTAGGTGATTATAAATAATTGCATGTCCTTATTTGCGGGGGCTACGCACGCTCGAAGTGACGAGAGTCCGTGCGTAGCTACTACTATGTTATGTTGGGTAGTTCTAGGACTCACGAGCATGCTTATATGTGCCTTATGTGTATTCCTAAACGTATCTTGAATTGCTTATTATCCCTGATTTGGCATGAGAATATTAGTAAGTTGTGGTCCATGATATATTGATTAGGTTCTTGCCTTAAAGAATAATCTTTGATAATTCCCTAAAAAAATTGATAATTTTATGTATCTATGCGGCATTGCGTCACATGTATGATTCGTGAGAGGAATATCCCTACTATTATGTCAACCGCGTCGCATGTTCAATTCGCGAGCGGGGTAACAGATGCATTTATGGTTCGATCCGTTCGACCCTCGGCAGTGCACATTTATTTTTTCGCGAAGTTTCGGCCGTACGTGTCCGGCCTAATATGTGATGTATGATTCACTGGAAATTTGTTGTAATTGTACAAACTGGTTCATGATAATAAGGGAATTTAGTACACTATGTGCTAGTGTAATTTGACATGCAAAGGTAAATACAACTATACTTGATGATTTATCTCCTTTTGATTTCTACGACTGTCATGCCTGCCTAGTTCCTATTAAATCATGTTATTTACAAAATGTTGACCCTAGTAAGCATCACGTCTACCTCTCGTCACTACCTCTTCGAGGTTAGGCGGGATACTCACTGGGTACATATTTGTTTATGTACCCAGTGAGTATCCCGCCTAACCTCGAAGAGGTAGTGACGAGAGGTAGACGTGATGCTTACTGGGTACATATTTGTTTATGTACTCATGTTGCACTTATGTACTTAATTGTACAGGTTCTGAGGCTGGTGCATCTGGTTATCAGACCGGATCTCGATTCTGATCTCAGTTGGACCCGACTTCACGGTGAGTTTCTTTCTCCTGAAGATCCTCGGCGACACCTTGGAGTTTTATTTTGCTTATTTCCTGTCTATTCCTTTCAGACAGTGGGACTGTATATTTTGTTTTGTATATTCTGTTAGTCTGCCCATAGAACTTGTGACACTAGTTCCTGGCACACACGTAGTTGTTATTTTGGTTTACGGATCTGTATCTATACATATTGGCTCATTCCTCATCATGAATGTTTTGATTAAAAAAACTGGCTAATTATCTTTGTCAAATCACGTTTTAACTTTTAAAACCGAGTATATTTTAAAGTGTTTAAACTAATAAGAAGGAACCTGTAGTAACTTAAGAGTCGGCTTGCCTAACCCCCGCTGTTAGGCGCCATCACGACCTCAGTTTGGATTTTGGGTCGTGACAGTTATGATTATGCTTTTATATTCCACTATCGCCGGAGATGTTGGCATATTAATTAGATTCATTGTTCCAGATGAACCTGCAAAAATCTAAAGCTAAATACAATTATGAATTATATTGTAGATATTTTGTAGTAAAATTGTATAACGAATGAAATTCAATATTCATATTGATCTACACATGTTATGTAGTTTTTTTGTAGAAATATTGTAGAAAAAATGAAATTCAATAGTAATATATATCTACACATGATATGTAATTTTTTTGTAGAAATATTGTAGAAAAATTGTAGAACATATAAATATAAACAAATTTCACTACTGATGTAACAGATCAAACCTGCAATTGTGTTCGAATTAGAGATACTCAATTCCAAACCGAAATCACGCACTGTTATACATAGTGGATACATTCCTAAGCTTTTATTTTCCTTTTTCGTCTCCATGTATACACGAACACCCATATTGTTCCTAATTTCCATTGGAGGACAATGTCCGTTGACAATGTATTTGATTTCGATTATTTTTTCTGATATATCGATCAATAGATGATATGCGATTGTAGAATTTAATAGGCTATAACTCGCATCCTTGTTGACTACAATTCCATCGACCTGAAAGTATCTGTATCTCCCATAGCTATCCCAATTCCCATTTAGCTGAAGCATAATTGGGGTTTTCGACATAATTGCGCGTGTTTCAGAAGAATTTTGGCTAATTTAGTCGGTTTTGATCAGAAAAACCAGTGAAACAGAGTATTTTTGAAAAAAACATAGTACTGAATTTTAGAGAGAAATGGGCGTAAGTAATAGCGAGATTTGCGTTGAATAAAATCTGGAAGAATCCTTAATATCCCAAAATTGGCGCGCCTATTAAAGGAATTATACAGCTCAAAGGATTCTATTTTAAATGTGTTGTTTATATTTTGTAAAAAATCTGTGAGCAGGGCGGGTAATTTGCTAATTATGGACATTACGAAAAATTCCCATGAAAAAATCCCTAAATTTACATATGGTTTCAATAAGCCCTTTAAGTAAAAATGGCGTGTGGTAACCACTAAGTAAGGTGGTGTTTATTTTTTATCCACTAATTCTAATGCTAAGTAAAAATAGCCACTACTCTATTAAATTAGTTTGAAAAGACATTTTTACCCTTTCTTCAATTCTTATATTCCCAAACCCTTGTTTTATTCGTTCAGAGGGAAAATTTGAGAGGGAAAATTCCAGAGGCAACTTTCGCGTGCTCCTCAGTATCTGTATCGTCCTTGCATGCAAACCAGTTGCACTTAATCTTTCTCCTTCGTCATCTTCTCTGCATTGAACGATCGAACTGGTTATTTTTTTTTATTTGCTTTTATGCATTTTTGTTTTTGTATATGTGTAATCGCGATCAATGCTGTGTTTGGCATCAAGTACGTGTGAAATTTCAAAAAATAATGATTATTAGTTGATTCAGTGTCGAATAAGGAGCGGATTTTTGTGAGGAAGTTATTCAGAAATTTTTGGTATTGAAATGTGTTTTTGGTTCAATCAATATGTTTGATTATGTATGGAAATTTCATAAAAATAGTCGTACGAATTCATAAGCTACCTGTGTTTATGAATTTTTGGTATTGAAATGTGTTTGTGGTTTAATTAATATATTTGATTATGTAAGGACATTTCATAAAAATATTCGTATGAATTCATAAGCTAACTGTGTTTATGAATTTTTAGTTAACTGTGTTCATAAAAGTTAAGGACCAAGTGTCCTTAACTTTTGAACTTGGAACTCAAAGTTAAGGACTGAGTGTCCTTAACAGTTTGAACTTGGAATTTAAAGTTAAGGACCAAGTGTCCTTAACTTTTGAACTTGAAACTTGAAGTTCAGGTCCAAGTGTCCTTAACTTTTCAACTTAAAACTATAAATTAAGGACGGCATGTCCTTAACTTGTTAACTTATAACTTGAAGTTAAGGACCAAGTGTCCTTAACTTTTGAACTTGTAAGTCGAAGGTCAGGACCTATTTATGAAAGCGATTATAGAGATGCACATCTAGATGGTGAAACTGATATTGGCACTGAAATTTGGAAAGGTTAGATATAGATTTTGAATTTTCTGTCATTGACATTTTTGGTATTGAAATGTGTTTGTGGTTCAATCAATATATTTGATTATTTAAGGACATTTCATAAAAATAGTCGTATGAATTCATAAGCTACCTGTGTTTATGAATTTTTGGTATTGAAATGTGTTTGTGGTTTAATTAATATATTTGATTATGTAATGACATTTAATAAAATTATTCGTACGAATTCATAAGCTAACTGTGTTTATAAATTTTTAGTTAATTGTGTTCATAAAAGTTAAGGACCAAGTGTCCTTAACTTTTGAACTTGAAAGTTGAAATTCAGGACCAAGTGTCCTTAACTTTTCAACTTGAAACTATAAGTTAAGGACTGCATGTCCTTAACTTTTTAACTTGTAACTTGAAGTTAAGGACCAAGTGTTCTTAACTTTTGAACTTGTAAGTCGAAGTTCAGGACCTATTGTCCTTATCTTTTGAACTTGTAAGTCGAAGTTCAAGACCTATTGTCCTTAACTTTTGAACTTGGAATTCAAAGTTAAGGACTGCCTGCCCTTAACTTTTGAACTTGAAACTTGAAGTTCACGACCAAGTGTCCTTAACTTTTCAACTTGAAATTATATGTTAAGGACTGCATGTCCTTAACTTTTTAACTTGAAAATAGAAGTTCAAGACCTATTGTCCTTAACTTTTGAACTTGGAATTCAAAGTTAAGGACTGCATGTCCTTAACTTTTGAACTTGAAACTTGAAGTTTAGGACCAAGTGTCCTTAACTTTTCAATTGAAACTATAAGTTAAGGACTTCGTGTCCTAAACTTTTTAACTTGAAACTTGAAGTTAAGGACCAAGTGTCCTTAACTTTTGAACTTGAAACTTGAAGTTAAGGACCAAGTGTCCTTAACTTTTGAACTTGAAAGTTGAAGTTCGGGGGACCTATTGTCCTTAACTTTTGGACTTGGAATTCAAAGTTAAGGACCAAGTGTCATTTACTTTTGAACTTGAAACATGAAGTTCAGGACCAAGTGTCCTTAACTTTTCAACTTGAAACTATAAGTTAAGGACTGCTTGTCCTTAAATTTTTAACTTGAAACTTGAAGTTAAGGACCAAGTGTCCTTAACTTTTGAACTTGAAAGTTGAAACTCAGGACCTATTGTCCTTAACTTTTGAACTTGGAATTCAAAGTTAAGGACCAAGTGTCCTTAACTTTTGAAGTAGAACTCAAACTTAAGGACTGTATGTCCTTAACTTTTTAACTTGAAACTTGAAGTTAAGAACCAAGTGTCCTTAACTTTTGAACTTGAAAGTTGAAGTTCAGGACCTATTGTCCTTAACTTTTGAACTTGAAACTTTAAGTTAAGGACTGCCTGCCCTTAACTTTTTAACTTGAAACTTGAAGTTCAGGACCAAGTGCCCTGAAGTTTACAACTTGTAACTGTAAGTCCTAATCTTTTAGTCCTAAACTTTTATGTTCTTTTTCCTTCTTTGTAGTGCGCTAATGGAAGGAGATCGTGTGTTCGAGTTTGATGTTTGGCGTAATTTAATGAGCTATTGGAAAGGAGATTTACAGTAATAAGGAAACAATAAAAAGTTTTTTGTCGAACAGGCAGTGGAAGAAGTTGAGGGATGGTATTTTTGGAAACTTTTTCCGATTACAAAGTGTGAAGTTTTGTGGTAAACTTATTCACTGTGTATAGCTTTTAGAAATTTTAAATTGTAACGATCCGACCGGTCGTTTTGCATTATTGGACCACGTTTCCCTAAATGAAACTTCCGACAGCGGCTTATTATGATTTATGACTTGCGGCGGCTGGTGGTCTGGGATTTCGGAAGTGTTTAGAGTGCTATAGGAACATTTGGTTCCTTAAGGTTGGACTTTAAGGCCAATTTTGACTTCGGTCAACATTTCTAGTAAACGACCTCGGAATCGAGTTTCGACAATTTTGGTAGCTTTGTATGATGATTCCGGACTTGGGCGTATGTTCAGAATGGATTTCTGATGACCCGGGAGCATTTCGGCGCCCAATATTGAATTGAGAGTTCCATAAGTTCCTATTATTGTTTGGGATGTGTTTTTGTGATATCCAGGTCCGAATGGAATTCCAAGACAAGGAATAGTTCTGTAATGTCATTTATGACTTGCCTGCAAAATTTGGTGTCATTCCGAGTAGTATAGGTCATTTCGGAGCGTTGTTAGAGAAGTCAAGAAAACTTAAAGTTCCTAAGTTTGGTTCTAGGGGTTTTGAGGGGTGATTTTGAGTTTTAGCACTGTTTTGGGTGTTCTGAAGGCTCGAGCGAGTCCGTATTATGACTTGGGACTCGTTGGTATATTTGGACGGGGGCTCGGGTGGGCCTAGGGGCCTCCCGGACACCACACGAGGCCAAAAACCAGTTGCATTAGCTGCTGGTGCACCTGTTCTGGTGTGACCGCAGATGCGGTTGCCCAGTCGTAGGTGCGGGACCGCTCATGCGGTCCCAGCCTCGCAGGTGCGATCCCCAGTGGTCAGGCCAATTCTTGAAGGTGCGGATAAAATTCCAAAGGAGCGGAGCCGTAGGTGCGGTCTCCACTCCGCAGGTGCGGGCCCAGGACTCCTAGTCCATTTCCGAAGGTGCGAGCCCTTGCTCGCAGGTGAGAGACCGCAGATGCCGCCCTCGAGCTGCAGGTACGGAAACACTGTTCAGACAGTGTGTTTTTATACACGGGTTTTAAATCATTTTTCTCATCTTCTTCTTCCTGGGGGCGATTTCCACCATTGTAGAGGGGCAAACGACCTGGTTATTGAAGGAAAGTAAATCCTACTCTAATATTAGCTTCATGCATGGATTACTAGCTTAATTAACTACCTAAATTAATGAAAAATCAAGAATGGGGTAGTAACCTAGGGCTTTCGATAATTTGAGAATTTACCCGTGAATTTGCTATGAAATCAAGTACAAATCATGTATTAATGATCCTAGGGCTATGGGTGGGTATTTCCTTCGAGAATTATTGGAATCCGGGCATGCGGGCCCGGGGTCGAATATTAGAATTTCTTCAAGAATGGTGAATTTACTAAATGAATAGGAGAATTTCCATACTTTGAGCATAAATTAATGAATTTGTATAATTTTTGGCTAGTTTCGAGTCCTCGGGTGTAGAGTTCGGAGTTTCGGGCGCGTTCTTGGTCCGGGGAGTAAATTCGACGCAAGATGAGTCTCCTTTCTAACCTTGTAAGGGGGAAATGTCCCCGTAGATGATTATAAATGGCGGTTTTATCCTTAATTGCGGGGGCTGGTACGCACGAAGTGACAAGAGTCCGTGCGCTGCTACTATTATGCCTTGTCGGGTAGTTTAGGACTCACAAGCATGCTTTATGTGTTGTATCTGGGATCTTGTACATAGATTAAATAGTCTAATATTCTCGTATCTCACATGTGAAGGCCTAAGGGGTTATGCTTGAATGTGATATTTCTAAAAATTCTCACATTGTTAGTATGTTCCTGCTAAATTATCTGGAAATCTCCTACTAATCATGAATTTATATGGGAACAGTCGCATGGATGATTCGCGAGCGGGGTAGCCCTAATATTATATTAACCCGAGTCGCAGGTATGATTTGCGAGCGGGGGTGGTCTTGATATTATGTTAATTGTGTCGCATGTGCGATTCGCGAGCAGGGCAGATAGATGCATCTATGGTTCGGGCCGTTCGACCCTCGGCAGTGCACATTTTCTTTTCACATCATAATGACCGTACGCTCATATCCAGTTATATGCTTTGCAATTATTGAGAAGACCTGTAATTGTATATGTTGATTTCATGAAAAGAAAGAAGGTTAAACAGCTTGTATGTCGTGGGAAAAGGATGGCGCGAGGGTACTTGTGATTGTTATTTGATACTCATTTCCTTATTACTGTTCATTACTGCTACTACTGGATAGCCTGTATTTATTCCACATTGTCTGACCCTAGTAAGTATCACGTCGACCTCTCGTCACTACTTCTTCAGGTTTAGGCGGGATACTTACTGGGTACATATATATTTATGTACTCGTGATGCACTTCTGTACTTAATTGTACAGGTGCTGAGGCTGGTGCATCAGGTTATCCGACCGGAGCTTGACGTATTTTTCTGGACTTGACTCCACTGTGAGTTGCCCCCCTTGGAGATTCTCAACAGTACTATGGAGTTATCTTTTGTTTATTCCTGTCTACTTCTTTCAGACAGTAGTACAGTTTGTATCATCTTTTTTATATTTTATTAGTTCGCATGTTGACTTGTGACACTAGCTCCTGACACGCACATAGTAGACTCTATATTTTGGAACTATATATATATATTGGTTTATGATAATTGTGGTTGTATTTACCTAAGTGGGTTAATGTTTCCGCTTTTTTTTACTTAAATGATCTAAGCTTGAAATTTTGGGAATATGTGGGGTTGGTATGTCAAATAAGGATAATCTCACTAGTATTGGATTTCCTGACTCCGGTGTTGGGCGCCATCACAAGTTGTGTTGGATTTTGGGTCATGACAACATGGTATCAGAGCACTAGGTTCACGTAGGTCTCACGAATCACAGGCAAACCTAATAGAGTCTCGCGGATCGATATGGAGACGTCTGTATTTATCCTCGGGAGGCTATAGGGTGTTAGGAAACCTCTCTCTATTCATGATCTATCGTGCAATTGATGGTATACTAAATCTCATTCTTCTATTCTCTCACAGATGGTGAGGACGCGTGCATCTGGCAGAGGTCGGGGGAGGGCACCGGCCCAAGGTAGGGGACGGGGGCATCTCAGAGCTATTCCAGTTGCACCACCAGGGGAGCCTACTATAGAGGAGCATAGTGAGGTGCCCCCAGCAGGTCTTGATCCAGTGGATTTCATGACGGCGCCAGGCTTCCAGGAGGTCATGGGCCGTATGTTGAGATTTATAGATACTATGTCTCACGCTGGTTTATTTCCAGCGGATCCTGCCACATCTCAGGCAGGAGGGGGAGCCCAGACCCCTACTGCCCAGGCTGCAGGCCAGACAGCGGCACTTTATCATACCCCGGGTACACTGCCCGTGGGTGGGGTTCATCCTGTAGCAGCAGCACCTGAGCCCAGACCAGCTGCGGACGACGATCCGCAGAAGTTATTGGACAGATGGACTCGATTGCACCCTCCGGTCTTTGGGGGTGAGCGAGGCGAGGATGCCCAGGACTTCATTGACAAGTGCAGGGACCGACTACACAACATGAGGCTACTTTAGTCCTATGGGGTGGACTTCGCTACTTTCCAGTTAGAGGGCAGAGCTCGCAAATGGTGGCAGTCCTATATTCTCAGCAGGCCAGCAGGTTCTCCTTCTATCACTTGGGAGCAGTTTACCCTGATGTTTCTAGACAGATATATCCCACCCTCTGAGAGGGAAGAGCTGCGGTATCAGTTTGAGTAGCTGGATCAGGGGTATCTGCGATATCCCACCCTCTGAGAGGGAAGAGCTGCGGTATCAGTTTGAGTAGCTGGATCAGGGGTATCTGCGATATCCCACCCTCTGAGAGGGCCAGATTTTAAGAGTTGTCTCGCCATGCACTCATGATACTACCTACCGATGCTGAGAGAGTGCGGAGATTTGTAGTCGGGTTGCACCCAGGCATTAGGACCAGCATGGCCCAAGAGGTGGAGATGGGGACTCCTTATAAGCTAGTAGTGTAGATTGCTCGTAGGATTGAGGGTTATCGGTCAAGGATCAGGGAGCAGGTACAGCCGGATAAGAGAGCCAGATATTTCGGGGATTTCAGAGGTGCCCCAGCTAGGGGCAGAGGTCAGTTAGGTAGGGTCAGCCCAGTAGGCCCTCATATTCAGCACCACCACCACCACCTCGCGGTGCTCCAGTGACTCCTTACTTCAATGTTATGCCAGAGGGTTCTCACCGTCCCCCAGTTATCCAGGTTTCTACTTCATGGCAGCAGTTCGTGCCTCCAGTGAGATGTTACGAGTGCGGGGATCTCGGTCATATCATAAGGACTTGTCCCAGGTTTCGGGGCAAGGCAGTGCAGCAGGGTTACCAGCCTATGAGTCCAGCACCAACAGTCCAGCCACCTAGAGGTGGGGGACAGGTCGGCAGGGGTCATCCTAGACGTGGAGGCTAGTCAGGGGGAGGTCAGCCAGCTCCTGTTCATTCTGGCGGGGCTCAGTATTCCGGTGCTCCAGCTAGATTCTATGCTTTTCCGGCCAGATCAGATGCAGTGGCCTCAGACGCCGTAATCACAGGTATTATTACAGTATGTGGTAGAGAGGCATCGGTGTTATTTGATCCATGATCCACTTATTCCTATGTTTCGGTCTTATTTTCTCATTTTTTGTATGTCCCTCGTGAGTCCTTGGGTTCTCTTATATGTGTGTCCACCCCTGTGGGCGATTCTGTGGTGGTAGACCGAGTTTACCGATCCTGTATGGTCACATTTTGCGGGTTCGAGACTCGAGCGGATCTCTTATTACTCGACATGGTTGATTTCAAGATTATTTTAGGCATGGATTGGATATCTCCTTATCATGTCGTGCTGGATTTCCATGCCAAGACAGTTACTTTATCCATGCCAGAGTCACCTAGGCTGGAGTGGAGAGGTTCCTCAGTTAGTGCAGCCAGCCGGGTTATTTCATTCATGAAGGCTCGACATATGGTCGAGAAGGGTTGCCTGGCCTACCTCGCTTGTGTGCGGAACGCCACCGCCGAGTCTCCGACGATTGATTCAGTGCCAGTGGTTCAAGAGTTTGCTAATGTATTTCCTTCACACCTTCTAGGCATGCCTCCGGATCGTGATATTGACTTCTGCATTGATTTAGCTCCAGACACCCAGCCTATATCTATTCCTCCGTACCGTATTGGCCCCGAAAAGTTGAAGGAGTTGAAGGAGCAGCTGAGGAGTTTTTAGCTAAGGGGTTCATGAGACCGAGTGTATCGCCGTGGGGTGCTCCAGTTCTATTTGTGAAGAATAAGGATGGATCTATGCGGATGTGTATTGATTACCGCCAGTTGAACAAGGTTACCATTAAGAACAAGTATCCTTTGCCACGCATCGATGATTTGTTTGACCAGTTGTAGGGTGCTCGTGTGTTTTCTAAGGTTGATTTGAGATCGGGGTATCATCAGTTGAAGATTCGGGATTCAGATGTTCCGAAGACTGCTTTTCGTACGAGATATGGCCATTATGAGTTCCTGGTGATGTCATTTGGCTTGACTAATGCCCCAGCAGCATTCATGGACTTGATGAATAGGGTGTTCAGGTCGTATATTGATTCCTTTGTCATTGTCTTCATTGATGACATCTTGATTTACTCACGTATCCTGGGGGAGCACGAGCAGCATTTGAAAGTTGTGCTCCAGACTTTGCGAGAACAGAAGCTATATGCTTAGTTCTCCAAGTGTGAGTTCTGGTTGGATTCCGTGGCATTCTTGGGTCATGTGGTATCCGGAGAGGGTATCAAGGTCGATCCTCAGAATATAGAGGCAGTTCAAAGTTGGTCGCGTCCTACTTCAGCTACAGAGATCAGGAGCTTTTTGGGCCTAGCAGGATATTATCGCCAATTTTTGGAGGGGTTGTCTTCTATTGCAGCTCCATTGACTAGATTGACTCAGAATAATGTCCTATTTCGATGGTCTGACGAGTGTGAGGTGAGATTTCATAAGCTCAAGACAGCATTGACATCAGCACCAGTTTTGGTATTGCCTTATGGTTCGGGGATGTACACAATGCATTGCGACGCTTCACGTGTTGGCTTGGGATGTGTGCTGATGCAGGAAGGGAGATTTATTGCTTATGCTTCATGCCAGTTGAAGGTTCATGAGAAGAGTTACCCTGTGCACGATTTGGAGTTGGCGGTGATTGTTCATGCTCTTAAGATTTGGAGGCACTACTTGTATGGGGTGTCCTGTGAGGGATATACAGACCACCGCAGCCTGCAGCACTTGTTCAAGCAGAGGGATCTTAATTTGAGGCAGCGCAGATGGCTTGAGTTGTTGAAGGATTATGATATCACCATTCTGTATCATTCGGGCAAGGCAAATGTGGTAGCAGATGCTTTGAGCAGGAAGACGAAGAGTATACTTGGCTAATATTGCAACAGGGGAGAGACCTCTAGCCTTGGACATTCGGTCCTTGGCCAATCTCCTGGTGAGATTAGACCTTTCAGAGCCTCGTCGAGTTTTAGCACATGTGGTTGCTCAGTCCTCGTTATTGGGGCAGATTAAGGCCCGGCAGTTCTACGATCCGTGCCTAGCAGAGCTTCGGAGACAGTGGTTCAGGGTAGGTCCAAGGAGGTCACTATTGGCGAGGATGGTGTTCTAGGACTTCAGGGCCGCTTATGTGTTCCTAATGTTGATGGCCTGAAGGAGAGAATTCTAGAGGAGGCACACATTTCTCGGTATTCTGTTCATCCTGGTGCTACGAAGATGTATTGTGACTTGAAGCTGCATTACTGGTGGAGGCGGATGAAGAAGGACATTGTGGATTATGTGACTAGGTGTATTAATTGCCAGCAGGTTAAGTATGAGCACCAGAGGCCAGGAGGCCTACTTCAGCAGATGCCCATTCCAGAGTGGAAATGGGAGCGCATCACTAGGGACTTCGTGGTTAGGTTGCCTCAGACCTTGCAGAAGGTTGACGCGGTTTGGGTCATTGTGGATAGATTGACCAAATCGGCGCATCTCATTCCAGTAGCTACCACTTATACTTCTGAGAGGTTGGCCCAGATCTACATTCGGGAGATAGTC
The DNA here is from genome assembly GCA_005239525.1 of Nicotiana knightiana. Taxonomy (NCBI): domain Eukaryota; kingdom Viridiplantae; phylum Streptophyta; class Magnoliopsida; order Solanales; family Solanaceae; genus Nicotiana; species Nicotiana knightiana. Next base: position 102,062 of record ML394902.1, on the reverse strand, counting down.
CGGTTTCATGGTGTGCCGGTGTCCATTATATCAGATCGAGGCCCTCAGTTCACCTCTCACTTCTCGAGAGCATTACATAGTGAGATGGATACCCAGATAGACCTCAGTAGAGCATTTCACCCTCAGACTGATGGTCAGTCAGAGCGTATAGTTCAGATATTGGAGAATATGTTCAGGGCATGTGTGATTGACTTCGGAGGTTAGTGGGACCAGTTCATGCCTTTGGCCGAGTTTGCTTATAATAATATTTATCAGTCCAGCATTGAGATGGCGCCATTTAAGGCTTTTTATGGTCGGCAATGTCGTTCTCCTATCGGGTGGTTTGAGCCTGGTGAGGCTAAGTTATATGGCACCGACCTGGTGAGGGATGCTTTGGAGAAAGTAAAGTTAATTTAGGGGAGGCTCCGTACAGCACAGTCCAGACAAAAGAGTTACACGGATCAGAGGGCGCGTGATGTATCATTTATGGAGGGATATAGGGTTCTGTTGAAAGTCTCGCCTATGAAGGGTTTTATGAGGTTTGGGAAGAATGGAAAACTAAGCCCGAGGTTTATAGGTACCTTCGAGGTATTGAGGCGAGTTGGGGAGGTTTCTTATGAGCTAGCCTTACCTCCCAGTTTATCAGGAGTTCATCCAATTTTTCATGTATCCATGCTCCGTAGGTACCATGCCGACTTCTCTCACGTGGTTGATTTCAGCACTATTCAGTTGGATGAGAGATTGGGCTATGAGGAGGAGCCGGTGGCTATTATTGATAGACAGGACTCCCAGTTGAGGTCCAAGAGAGTTTCTGCCGTAAGGGTCCTGTGGAAGGGCCAACCAGTTGAGGAGGCGACCTGGGAGTCCGAGGAGGACATGCGGAGCAGATACCCACACTTATTCAGCACTTCAGGTATGATTCTAGACCCGTTCGAGTATGAACGTTTGTTTAAGAGGTGGAGAATGTAATGACCCGACCGATCATTTTGCATTATCGGACCCCGTTCCCCTAGATGAAACTTCCCATAGCGGCTTATTATGATTTACGACTTGCAGGGGCTGGTGGTCCGGGATTTTGGAAGTGTTTAGAGTGTTATAGGAACATTTGGTTCCTTAAGGTTGGCTTTACGGCCAAGTTTAAATTCGATCAACATTTTTAGTAAACAGCCTCAGAATCGAGTTTCGACGATTCCGGACCTGGGCGTATGTTCATAATGGGTTTCTGATGACCCGGGAGCGTTTCGGCGCCCAATATTGAATTGAGAGTTCCTTAAGTTCCTATTATTGTTTGGGACGTATTTTTTTGATATCGAGGTCCGAACAGAATTCCGAGACCCGGAATAGTTCCATTATGTCATTTATGACTTGCCTACAAAATTTGGTGTCATTCCGAGTAGTATAGGTCGTTTCGACGCGTTGTTAGCGAAGTCAAGAAAACTTAAAGTTCCTAAGTTTGGTTCTAGGGGTTTTGAGGTGTGATTTTGAGTTTTAGCATTGTTTTGGGTGTTCCGAAGGCTCGAGTGAGTCCATATTATGATTTGGGACTCGTTGGTATATATGGACGGGGGCTCGGGTGGGCCCAAGTGCCTCCTGGACACCACACGAGGCCAAAAACCAGCTGCATTAGTTGTTGGTGCACCTGTTCTGGTATGACCGCAGGTGCGGTTGTCCAGTCGCAAGTGCGGGACCACTCCTACGGTCCCAGCCTTGCAGGTGCGACCCCTAGTGGTCAGGTCGATTCTCGCAGGTGCGGAAAAATTCCACAGGAGCGGAGCCCACTCCGCAGGTGCGGGCCCAGGACTGCTAGTCCATTTTCGTAGGTGCGAGCCCTTGCTCGCAGGTGCGAGGCCGCAGGTGCGGTCCTCGAGCCGCAGGTGTGGTCCTCGAGCCGCAGGTGCGGAAACACTGTTTAGACAGTGTGTTTCTATACACGGGTTTTAAATCATTTTTCTCATCTTCTTCTTCTTCCTTGGGGAGATTTCCACCATTGTAGAGGGGAAAACGACCTGGTTATTGAAGGTAAGTAAATCCTACTCTAATATTAGCTTCATACATGGATTACTAGCTTAATTAACTACCTAAATTAGTGAAAATCAAGAATGGGGTAGTAACCTAAGGCTATCAATAATTTGAGAATTTACCCGTGAATTTGCTATAAAATCAAGGAGAAATAATGTATTAATGATCCTAGGGCTATGGGTGGGTGTTCCCTTCGAGAATTATTGGACCGAGCATGCGGGCCCGGGGTCAGATTTTAGAATTTCTTCAAGAATGGTGAATTTAATAAATGAGTAGGAGAATTTCCATACTTTGAGCATAAATTAATGAATTTGTATAACTTTTGGCTAGTTTCGAGTCCTCGGGTGTAGAGTTCGGAGTTTCAGGCGCGTTCTTGGTCCTGGGAGTAAATTCGACGCAAGGTGAGTCTCCTTTCTAACCTTGTAAGGGGGAAATGTCCCCGTAGGTGATTATAAATGGTGGTTTTGTCCTTAGTTGTGGGGGATGCGTACGCACGAAGTAATGAGAGTCCGTGCGCAGCTACTATTATGCCTTGTCGGGTAGTTTAGGACTCACAAGCATGCTTTATGTGTTGTATCTGGGATCTTGTACATGGATTAAATAGTCTAATATTCTCGTATCTCACATGTTAAGTCCTTAGGGGTTATGCTTGAATGTGATATTTCCAAAAATTCTCACACTGTTAGTATGTTCCTGCTAAATTATCTGGAAATCTCCTGCTAATCATGAATTTATATGGGAACCCGAGTCGCATGGATGATTCGCGAACGGGGTAGCCCTAATATTATATTAACCCGAGTCGCACGTATGATTCGCGAGCGGGAGTGGTCTTGATATTATGTTAACCATGTCGCATGTGTGATTCGCGAGCGGGGCAGATAAATGCATCCATGGTTCGGGCCGTTCGACCCTCGGCAGTGCACATTTACTTTTCACGTCGTAATGACCGTACGCTCATAGCCTTTTATATGCTTTGGTAATTATTGAGAAGCCCTGTAATTGTATATGTTGATTTCATGAAAAGAAATAAGGTTAAACAGCTTGTATGTCGTGGGAAAAGGATGGCACGAGGGTACTTGTGATTGTTATTTGATGCTCATTTCCTTATTACTGTTCATTACTGCTACTACTGGATAGCCTGTTTTATTCCACATTGTCTGACCCTAGTAAGTATCACATCGACCGCTCGTCACTACTTCTTCGGGGTTAGGCGTTATACTCACTGGGTACATATATATTTATGTATTCATGCTGCACTTATGTACTTAATTGTACAGGTGCTGAGGCTGGTGCATCTGGTTATCCGATCGGAGCTTGACGTATTTTTCTGGACCTGACTCCACGGTGAGCTGCCCCCCTTGGCGATTCTCAGCAGTACTATGGAGTTATCTTTTGTTTATCCTTGTCTACTTCTTTCAGACAGTAGTACAGTTTGTATCATCTTTTGTATATTCTACTAGTTCGCCTGTTGACTTGTGACACTAGCTCCTGGCACACACATAGTAGACTCTATATTTTGGGACTGTATATATATTGGTATATGATCATTGTGGCTGTATTTACCTAAGTGGGTTAATGTTTCCGTTTTTTTATTTAAATGATCTAAGCTTGAAATTTTGGGAATATGTGGGGTTGGTATGTCAAATAAGGATACTCTCACTAGTAAACAACTGTTGGCTTGCCTGACTCCGGTGTTGGGCGCCATCACGACCTGTGTTGGATTTTGGGTCGTGACATAAATAATGACCCTAATTCGATGACATTCAAGGTTTTTGACCATGAAATTAAGTTTACACGTGAAGAATTTCATATAATTACTTGTTTGAAATGTTCTTCTTTACTAGACATCAAAGGTTTGCATGAAAAAGAGAATAGCCTTTCGAAAGTCTATTTCTCCTGAAAGGATAGAGTTGAGTTGGGTGATTTGTTTAATTTTATTACTAGTCACCCAGGTGGTACAGCTGCATCATTTGTAGGCAGCGATGATGATGCTGTGAAGTTGGCAGTAATTTATTTTGTTGAATCTATTTTGATGGGGAAGTGGAAGAATAGGAATGTGTCTGAGCAGATAATGAAAATTGTAGTTGAGTAGGGGTTTTTTCAGCAATTTCTTCAATTACCGATGCACTCTCTAAGACTTGAATACCCAAAGCTTGTTCGTTGTCAATCTCTATAATGCTTTGTCCTTCTACTTGAATAGAATCAAATGTTTGAAGCACCTCTTCAGTTATTGGTTGAGCTTCAACCATATCTATTTCCATTATCTGTTGGCATTTGTTTTTATTGTCATGTTGAGTTTCTCTGCTGACATGTTCAAAGGTGCTTGTTGATCCAAAAACTCTTTCCGAAATATCAACAATGAAACGACAGCCCTTGAAGAGTGAATGACTTTTTAGTAACTCTATACATGTGTGAAGATCTAAATCTTTAGATACAAGCATTCCCTTGCTTGTTCCCAGGTTGATATCAAACCATATAACTGCTTAAAACTTGTCTCTATCCAATTCAATAACTTCAAAGATCTGTTTAATGAAATCTTCAAACCGAATTGCCTCAGGTACTAGAACAAGCTTTGTTTGATGATCAAGATATTTATAGTCTTCAGTCCATCTAAAAGTAAAAGCAAATATAATGCATATTGTTTCCATCCTGAAAGTCAAGAGAATGGGAAACTCAGGACATATTTTATAGAGAAATCCTTGTATAATTAAGAATAGGTACTGTAAGTTCAGGACCAAGTTAAGGACCGAGTGTCCTTACTTCAACACCAAGTGTCCTTAACATTTTAACTTGGAACTCAAAGTTCAGGACCAAGTGTCCTTAACTTATGAACTTGGAACTTAAAGTTCAGGACCAAGTGTCCTTAAGTTATGAACTTGGAACTGTAAGTTCAGGACCAAGTATCCTTAAGTTATGAACTTGGAACTGTAAGTTAAGGACACAGTGTCCTTAACTTTTGAACTTGGAAATAAAAGTTCAGGACCAAGTGTCCTTAAATTTTGAACTTGGAATTCAAAGTTCAGGACCAAGTGTCCTTAACTTTTCAACTTGAAACTCAAACTTCAGGACCAAGTGTCCATAACTTTTGAACTTGGAATTCAAAGTTAAGGACCAAGTGTCCTTAAATTTTTAACTTGAAACTTGAAGTTAAGAACTGCATGTCCTTAACTTTTTAACTTGTAACTCTAAGTTAAGGACCAAGTGCCCTTAACTTGTGAACATATAAGTCAAAGTTCAGGACCAAGTGTCCTTAACTTTTCAACTTGAAACTTGAAGTTAAGGACTTCCTGTCCTTAACTTTTGAACATGTAAGTCAAAGTTCAGGACCAAGTGTCCTTAACTTTTCAACTTGAAACTCAAACTTCAGGACCAAGTGTCCTTAACGTTTGAACTTGGAATTCAAAGTTAAGGACCAAGTGTCCTTCACTTTTGAACTTGAAACTTGAAATTAAGGACTGCATGTCCTTAACTTTTTAACTTGTAACTCTAAGTTAAGGACCAAGTGTCCTTAACATTTGAACATGTAAGTCAAAGTTCAGGACCAAGTGTCCTTAACTTTTCAACTTGAAACTCAAACTTCAGGACCAAGTGTCCTTAACGTTTGAACTTGGAATTCAAAGTTAAGGACCAAGTGTCCTTCACTTTTGAACTTGAAACTTGAAATTAAGGACTGCATGTCCTTAACTTTTTAACTTGTAACTCTAAGTTAAGGACCAAGTGTCCTTAACATTTGAACATGTAAGTCAAAGTTCAGGACCAAGTGTCCTTAACTTTACAACTTGAAACTTGAAGTTAAGGACTGCTTGTCCTTAACATTTGAACATGTAAGTCAAAGTTCAGGACCAAGTGTCCTTAACTTTTCAACTTGAAACTCGAACTTCAGGACCAAGTGTCCTTAACTTTTGAACTTGAAACTTGAAGTTAAGGATTGCCTGTCCTTAACTTTTTAACTTGTAACTCTAATTTAAGCACCAAGTGTCCTTAACTTTTGAACATGTAAGTCAAATTTCAGGACCAAGTGTCCTTAACTTTTAAACTTGAAATTTGAAGTTAAGGACTGCATGTCCTAAACTTTTGAACATGTAAGTCAAAGTTCAGGACCAAGTGTACTTAACTTATCAACTTGAAACTCAAACTTCAGGACCAAATGTCCTTAAGTGTTGAACTTGGAATTCAAAGTTAAGGACCAAGTGTCCTTAACTTTTGAACTTGGAATTCAAAGTTAAGGACCAAGTGTCCTTAACTTTTGAACTTGAAACTTGAAGTTAAGGATTGCATGTCCTTAACGTTTTAACCTATAACTCTAAGTTAAGGACCAAGTGTCCTTAACTTTTGAGCATGTAAGTCAAAGTTCAGGACCAAGTGTCCTTAACTTGAAACTTGAAGTTAAGGACTGCCTATCCTTAACTTTTGAACATGTAAGTCAAAGTTCAGGACCAAGTGTCCTTAACTTGAAACTTGAAGTTAAGGACTGCCTATCCTTAACTTTTGAACATGTAAGTCAAAGTTCAGGACCAAGTGTCCTTAACTTGAAACTTGAAGTTAAGGACTGCCTATCCTTAACTTTTGAACATGTAAGTCAAAGTTCAGGACCAAGTGTCCTTAACTTTTCAACTTGAAACTCAAACTTCAAGACCAAGTGTCCTTAACTTTTGAACTTGGAATTCAAAGTTAAAGACCAAGTGTCCTTAACTTTTGAACTTGAAACTTGAAGTTAAGGACTGCCGTCCTTAACTTTTTAACTTGTAACTCTAAGTTAAGGACCAAGTGTCCTTAACTTTTGAACATATAAGTCAAAGTTCAGGACCAGGTAAGCCTAATATTCATGGAATGACAACAGTAATAAATAAAACCTAATATTTTTCTGAAATAATAATTCTTTACAAATTATATATTTCCATACCCCGGAAGTACAAGTCATAATCTTTAAAGGAATTAAACTAAAACTCCTAAAAATACCACTGTTCAGAAATAAGTACAATAGTGCAAACAAAAAAAATATAAGATGGTGACTCCGAAACCGCGAACGCTGGAGCGGTTTTACCTTGAGTCTCCACAACAGTAACCGCGCTACTAACAATCAATCGGCCGACTATGCGAAAACCTATAATCTGCACAAAAATGTGCAGAAGAGTGGTATGAGCACACCATAGCGGTGCCCAGTAAGTATCAAGACTAACCTCGGTGAAGTAGTGACGAGGACTAGTCAAGACACTACTGGTCTAATAAATTAAACGGGCATCAATATAGAAATGGAAGAATATGACATCTATCTAGTGACTACACAATATAGCAATTAACAGAACATTTACAAGGCGGAAGGAAATGCAGCAACAACAACGGAACAACACAATAATACACAGAAATGATAGACAAAGATACAATCCAGAACCGAAATACCACAACACAATAAGAACACCAGTAACTCGGCACTACATTAGTATTCCACGTCAGGCCTTAGCCAACAAGCCACTAATGGGTCAAACCTTCGAGTGAAAACCTTTAGATCATAAGTTTATATTAAAAGCTTTGAATATAATACTTTAAAAATAGAGAAATTCCTTTGAAACATACTTTTCAAAGGAATATATATATATATATATATATATATATATATATATATTTAGAAATAGGAATCTTTACAAAATAATTTCCTTAAAAATACATGATTTCCAAATATACTTTCCCAATAAAAGACTCAAATATTTTTTGCTTCAAGACAAATGCTTTTCAAATATACCTTTGAAATAAAAGTCTTTCAGACATAATTTTCTTCAAGGCAAATACTTTTTCAGCTATACTTTTCAATAAAAATCTTTCGATCATAATCTTCTCAGGATAAATCTACCGGAACTCAGTCCGTAACTCACAATTTGTCATGCAGTACAGGGGGAAAGCTCCCGGAATCTCGTCCGTAGTACCCATTTAAATATGCAATGCAGTTCAGGGGGAAAGCTCCCGGAATCTCGTCCGTAGTACCCATTTAAATATGCAATGCAGTTCAGGGGGAAAGCTCCCGGAATCTCGTCCGTAGTACCCATTTAAATATGCAATGCAGTTCAGGGGGAAAGCTCCCGGAATCTCGTCCGTAGTACCCATTTAAATATGCAATGCAGTTCAGGGGGAAAGCTCCCGGAATCTCGTCCGTAGTACCCATTTAAATATGCAATGCAGTTCAGGGGGAAAGCTCCCGGAATCTCGTCCGTAGTACCCATTTAAATATGCAATGCAGTTCAGGGGGAAAGCTCCCGGAATCTCGTCCGTAGTACCCATTTAAATATGCAATGCAGTACAGGGGGAAAGCTCCCGGAATCTCGTCCGTAGTACCAATTTAAATATGCAATGCAGTACAGTGGGAAAGCTCATGGAATCTCGTCCGTAGTCCCAATTTAAATATGCAATGCAGTACAAGGGGAAAGCTCCCAGAATCTCGTCCGTAGTCCCAATTTAAATATGCAATGCAGTACAAGGGGAAAGCTCCCAGAATCTCGTCCGTAGTCCCAATTTAAATATGCAATGCAGTACAGGCCGGAATCTAGTCCGTAGTCCCAATTTAAATATGCAATGCAGTACAGAGGAAAACAACCAGAATGCGACATAAACAATACATGTTGCCACAACAGGCGCAAAAGCAACAAAAGACAGAATGCAAGGTGCGGCGAGCAAATCAATACAAAGACTTAAATCACAAGAATGGTAAAACTCACTCATAAGAAGTAGTCACTGAAGGGAAATACCAAGCACAAGTGAAACGATATAACGAAGGGAAACAAAACCAATATAGCAACAATTCACAATATTCGAGTCATCAATAAAAAATCAATCATCCCCACAAGGGAAACAGCTATAACCAATCTCGCCTAAACAATCAACTAAACTTAAGTAGCACTTAAGGGAAAATCATATAAATCACAATGTACGACTCATGGGCATGCTTGACACCAACGTATAGATATTCCAATCACTGCTACACAATTATAGGGCGAGACTGTGCTAATTCTAGTCAAATAGGCAATTTATAAAGGAATATATAGCACGATTGTAGAAAAGATAAAGTCTTCAGTTAAGTCAAATTACGATCAAATAAGCAACAAGTAAAACTAAGCAAGAAATTTCTAATTTAAGCAGAAAGAGATGAACTAGCAATCGGAACTCAGATATAACAAATACAACTTCATACACAGGGGATATAAGGACCTAAGAATCCTAAAAGTCCAACCTAGTAGCAAATAAGTCCGAGTACGCACTCATCACCTCGCGTTCGCAGGCGACAATCAACATAGAAGACTCAATCCTAAGGGGTAGTTCCCCCATACAAGGTTAGGCAAGGTACTTACTGTAACGACCCGACCGGTCATTTTGAGCTCTAGCGCGTCATTCAGCAGTTTGGGGTCATGAGAAGCTCTGTTTCAGGTATTATGACTTGTAGGCGTGGTCGGAACTGAATTTCAGGAAGTTTAGAATTGATTTGAAAAGAAAATTCTCATTTCAGAAGCCTTAAGTTAGAGAAATGGACTAAGATTGGAATATTTAGTAAAAGACCTCCGAATCAGGATTTGAAGGTTCATGCAGGTTCGTATGATGATTTCGGACTTGGGCGTATGTCCGGATCGGGTTTTGGATAACCCGGGAGCGTTTCGGTGTATATTGTGGAAGTCAGCATTTTTGAAGGAATTTCCTAAGTTTGGGTTGTAAGGCATTTCAGTGTTATTGATGTTCGTTTGGGACTCTGAATCTGGAAATAGCTTCGTATGGTGATTCTGGAGTTAGGAGCGCGATCGGAAGTGAATTCATATGTCTATAGGTCATTTTGAAGTCATTTGGCTAAAGATAGAAATTTGAAGGTTTTTGAGAAATCCGGCCGGAAGTGGGAATTTTGATATCAGGGTCGGAATGTGATTCTGGAAGTTGGAGCATGTCCATAATGTCGAATATGACTTGTGTGCAAAATTTGGGGTCAATCGGACGTGATTTGATAGGTTTCGGCATCGGATATAGAAGTTGGAAATTTCTAAGTTCATAAAGTTGGGATTTGAGTGCGATTCGTGGTTTCGATGTTGTTTGATGTGATTTGAAGCCTCGAGCAAGTCCTCATTATGTTTGGAACAGGTTGGTATAATTGGACGGGGTCCCGTGGGCCTCGGGTGGATTCAGGGTGATTAACGGATCAATATTTGAAGTTAGAAGAAGGCTGGAATTGTTGTCTTCTGGTGTGACCGCACCTGCGAGGCTTGGGCCGCAGGTGCGGCTGTGGCGCCGCACGTGCGAAGAAGTGGTGGTCTGGCTAGGAGCACAGGTGCGATGATATTTCCGCACCTGCGAAGTCGCGGATGCGGGCTATGGGTCGCAGGTGCGAAGTTGGCTTGAGCTGAGGAAAGCCGTAGGTGCGGAGGTTTGGTCGCACCTGCGGAATCGCAGGTGCGAGAGTTGGATCGCAGGTGCGGAAAATGGCCTGGGCAAAATGTTTTAAAACCGAGATTTTATTGGTCATTTCTTTTGGTTTGGACGATTTTTGAGGAGCTTCAAGAGAGGGTTTTCGTCCAGGATCACAAGGTAAGTAATTCCTTCATGTTTCTAAGTTAAATACAAGGTTATTGCATGGAATTATACATGAGAATTTGTGGGAAATAGGGGAAAATCATAAAGAAACCTAGAAATTTGTATTTGGATTTTAACCACGAATTTGAGCATGGAATTTAGAGTAAATTGTATATTTGAGTTAATAAGGCTATGGGTAGAATATGTCTTCGAGAAATTTTGAATTTCGGGCACGTGGGCCTGAGGGAATTTTGGTCAATTACCGAGCGGAGTTGGGAAAGTATATAATTTGAATTTGTTGCAAGTATTAGGATGAATTTTCATTGCTTTGCCCGTTATTTGGTAGTTTTGGGGCGTTGTGCATCCATTGGAGTCGTCGGAAGGGCTTGGAAGCCGGTTATGGGACTTCAGAGCGAGGTAAGTCTCCTTTCTAACTTTGTGAGAGGGAATTGTCCCCCTAGATGAACTAATTTAGTATGTGCTATTATCTGCGAGGGCTACGTACGCACGAGGTGATGGGAGTTCGTACGTAGCTACTATTATGCCATGTCCGGGTAGTCTAGGACCCACTAGCATGCCTTACCTGTTGTATCTGTGATCCTGCCTGTAATATTAGACTGCTAATATGATCGAAATCGTAATGGAATATATAAGGAAGACTAGAGTTCATTTTCTTAATCAGCTAGAAAGAGAATTTATTTCCTCCGTGGATAATCGTATACCTGATAAGGTGATATTATTGAATATTATTAAACTTGGCAAAGGAATTTCGAGAAAGGATTTAAATACTATTTTGTGGTTTTTTTAAAAAGAGAAATCTGTCATTTACTCGAGTAATTGTCTTCCCGACGTATTCGGGGTGGACTGTTGATTGTGCATGACTGCATGTGAGCGCTTCACAATTTACATTCCGCGAGCGGAGTGTCATTTCCCCCACTCTCATGGGAGTGGGCCGTACGCCACGGCAGATTGAAAAATGCACTTATGGTACGGGCTGTTCGACCCTCGGCAGTGCAAAACATGATTATTTTATTGAAAGGTGCACTTATGGTACGGGCCGTTCGACCCTCGGCAGTGCACAGAGATGATTATTATGATGGCTCAGGCCGGTTGTCCTTATCCCCTATGCGCATGCTAAGTTGTTAAATGTTTTTCATGGATTTTGAAGTGATAAGAATTTTGGGGGAAAATAAAGAAGTAATTGTTTATTTAAGATATTTGGGGGGGGGGAACAAAGAGGAAATTATTTATTTAAAATATTTGGGGGAAATGAGGAAGTGGTAACTGTTTGTTTACTTCCAGTATTTACTTGGATTTCAGTGCCTTATATATTTGCTGCTTTACTACTTTACATGCCTACCATGTTCAACATATGCTGTTAAATTAATTTGTTGGACCTTAGTGAGTGTCTAATTCGACCTCTCGTCACTAGCTCTCTGAGGTTAGGTGGGCGACTTACTGAGTACACATTGTTTTTGTACTCATGCTATACTTGTTGTGCATTTTTATTGCACAGGTACTTTCATAGTGGCATGGATGGTTTGGAGACTTAGGCGAGCTGCACCATCCGGAGGGGGTCTGTAGCTGACAGAGTTTCCCTCGTACTGTATTTATTTTCATTTTAAATTCCTTGTCCAATTTGTATTTCGGACAAGCTTTGTGATGATTGTATAAATTCTTAAAAATTTCTCATGTACTCGTGACACTTGGTTATGGGGTGTGTTTGGGATATAATTGCTAAAATAGAATATTTAAACCATTGTATTTACTTAACGGACTTTTATTTAGTTACTATGTAATAAAGTGAAAGGTAATATTTTTCATAAATGTTAAAACAGGAATTTATTTCAACTAATTAATGATTGGCTTTCCTGACGGTGGTGTCCGGCGCCGTCACGACCTTAGTGGATTTTGCGTCGTGACACTTACCTCAACCGCTCAAATCAAATTTGAAATCACGTTCTTGCCACGGGTATCCGACTCCAAATGGTTCAAATCTAATCAAATCAATAGCATCGTGTAAATAATACTACAAGCAACTAGTTTAACTATAAATTCGAAGCTAAGACGCGAAATTAGGAAAATTTCCCAAAACGTACCCCGGGCCCACGTCTCGGAAACAAGTGAAAGTTACAAAATTTAGAACACACATTCACTCATGGACTCACTCGAACAAGAATCATCGAAAACCGATGCCAAAATCTTATTAAATTCTTTGATTTGTAATTGGGGAAACTTCTTCCCACTTTCATGATTTTTCACCTAAATTCCTTGATTGCATGGAAGAAATTGCTATAGAGTAATGATATATAAAGAAAATAAGGTTAGGAATTGTTACCTATGAAGCCTTTCCTCAAACCCACTCCAAATCTCCTACACCCGAGCTCCAAATCATTTTTAGAAGATATGAACTTCAAGCCCTCGAATTTGATATAAACTGCCCAGCGATTTTCGCACCTGCGGTCCTGCACCTGCGGAAAAACCATCGCAGGTGCGAAAACCCACTAAAACGACTGGGGCCGCACTTGCGGTCACTGAGCCGCATCTGCGGCTCTACACCTGCGAAAACCATTCCGCACCTGTGAGCCCCTCTTCCGCACCTGTGTGTCCGCACCTGCGGAAAATCCATTGCAGGTGCGAGACACCAGAACCAGCAATGGTTCACTGCTCCCAAGTTCCAAAAATCACCCGTTGAGCATCCGAAACATCCCTGAGGCCCCCCGGGACCTCGACCAAACTTACTAAACAGTCCTAATACCTTTTCCAAACTTAGTCGAGCCTCCAAAACACATCACATAACACCAAAATCACCAGTTATACATGGATTCAAGCCTAAGGACTAACGAAATTTCCAAAATCCACAACCGGTGCTGAAACATGTCAAAACTAGTCCGAATGACCTCATATTTTGCACAGAGGTCAAAAATGACACAACAGACCTACAGCCACTCTCAGAATTCCATTCCGATCCCGATATCAAGATTTCACCTATCGACCGAAATCACCGAAAATCTAACCTCCGCCGAATTACTTCAAATTACTCCACGGACCTCCAAAACCAATCTCGGATGCGTGCCTAAGTCCAAAATCATCATATGAATCTGTTGGCATTAACCAAAACTCATTTCGAGGGCCAATTACACAAAATCCAAACCTCTGGTCAACTTCCATTACTTTAAAAATTGAAAGTTTTCCTCCCAATTCGACTCCGGATTATCCGGTAACTGAATCCAACCATGCACGCAGGTCGATATACACAAAGTGAAGCTGTTCAAGACCTTATTCCACCGAACGGAGCTTAATTTCTCAAAATGACCGGTCGGGTCGTTACATTCTCCCCCTCTTAAAACAAGCGTTCATCCTCGAATGTGCCAAGATTCGCCCTGAACTCATCAAATCACTGATTGCACACTTCCAACACACACCCGCGGGTGATCCCACGTCACCCCAACCTACATAAGCCTGTTGGTACAATCACAACTGCAATATAGCCTTCCCATCACCACCGATAAGTCTCATACCTCAACTTCTCACCTTCTACTCATTTCCAAATGACCCGATTCTACATCCATATCCGGCACTAGCCTCAACTAGCTGCGTTAACTCATGATTATACCCATAAGGAACGACCACCCAATATAGCACATCACACATAGGCTCATAATAACATTTTTTATCACAATGGCTTCCCGAAATCAACTCAGCATTGGCAATTTACCTCACATCTGAAAACAACTCGGTTTCCAACCCCATAATACTGATAATGATTTAATAAACACGAAGACCTCATTGTTAGACACTCTAATCATCGAGCCACAGCTAACAACATCGGGCACACATCCCGCAAGCTAAACTAAAGAAGCACATAACGAAATGACCGAATATGAAAATAGAAACATATAAAGGGACTATCAAACAAGCACATAGGCATAAATCTCTGTCAATACTGACTTAAAGGAGCAATATAACAAGGGAGAAGCAAGGCATATGAACAAATCACAAGGATCCCATTCTGATATAACTTCCACCGCGGTACTCAGCCCGGTCCAAACATATCAAATCACAAAGGATCACGAGGGTCTCACCCCCAACTCTATATCACATGCCGAATATATATCATACCAATTGTAATCTCCCGCTAACTCATCTCGGCTAACAAAATCATAACGTTTACTTAACTCACATCTCAATGGAGTATCAAATCACAGCTCGTAAACAAAATACTTAGGAAAAATCACATAAAGCTCACCATGATGAACAACAAGGACTCACTTCTAGTCTCACCCCTCTAATTTAAGAAAAAACAACAATAGACACGGGTTACCACTCATAGAATCTCCCAACAGGAGCAAGCAGGAAAAATAGAGTGCAAAGCACGAAACTCACTTATCAATAAGGCAACAAACAAGGGAAACTCGTCCCGACCAGAAGAACTATAATAAAATACAAATGGTTACCCTTTGTAACAAATCAAGGAATACCTGTACGATAACATTTGGCACAACGGCCTCTAGCCTACTATACGAAACACATCAACGGGTCGGGCCTCCCCCTCTTGGGCGCCCTCTACTCACCTGAATGCCCTGCTGTAACACATTTGCCTGTAGCCTGGGACAATCTCTCATCCTGTGGCCGGTATCTCCACACTCAAAACAACCTCTTTGCTGGCGTGGTTGTGGAAACTGTGCGATACGAGTACTCTGAGACCCACGAGTACCTGAAACCCCATGCAAAGTCGGTAATGTAAACTGAGCTGGTTGACCCACAAAACCTCTACCGTGTCCCCTGCCTCCAAAATATGGACCAGCAGATCTCTCTGATCTACGAGGCCTCCTCGCCTCCCTGGACTCTCTCTCCTGATCTCGTCTGTTCTCTCGCTCCCGGGCCCACATGCCCTCTAACCGGCGAGCGATCCCTACCACCTGCTGAAACGAAACATACGACTCCAAGTCTCGAGCCATGCTGAACCGAATATCATGCATGATCCCTTCAATGAATCTATGGACTCTCCCTCTAACTGTGGCGACTAAGGCCGGTGCATGCCTGGACAAATCACTGAATTTGATGGCATACTCTAATACTGACATAGTGCCCTGGCGCAACTGCTCAAAATCCGCACACCGTGCGTCTCGAAGAGACTGGGGTACAAACGCTCTCAAGAACATCTCTGAAAATTGACTCCACGTAAGTGAAGCTAACTCGGCCGGGCTACCCAACTCACATGCCCGCTACCACTGATAAGTCGCTCCCTGAAGCTGGAACGTAGTAAAAGCAACCCCACTTGTCTCAACAATATCCAAAGTGCGGAGGATGCTATGGCACTCCTCCAGAAAACCATGTGCACTCTCTGAAGCCAACCCGCTGAATTTAGGAGGGTTATGTATCTTGAACCTTGCAAATCTAAGCTACTCTCCCTCAGATGTTGTTGCTCTGACCATGAGCTGAACTGGAACCACGGGCTGTGTCACTATGACACCTGGACCCCGACCAACGTGAACTCGCTGCAATGGAGTGTGGACGCTGGGAGTCTGGGCTCCTCCCCCAGTCGGTGAAGTAACTGGTGCAACCTGAAATAACCCCGCCTGAGCCAATGTACCAAACATGCTCAGGAACGGTGCTAAAGTCTCCTGAAGGAGGGGGGTAACAACAGGCGCCTCCGTTGCCTGTCCCTCAACTGGAGCTGTTGGTGGCTCCTCAACGACTGCTCTGGTAGGTGGCCTAACATGGCCTTGCTCCTCGTTGACCTCAGCCTCTGCTCCTAGCGGCATCTGTCTAACATCTTCAGGAACCGCGGCTCGTGCCCTCACCATTTGTGAGAGAATAGAATGATAAATTTCAAACTTCAAGGTCAATGAACTCGCACGATAGGAATGAAAGAAATGAAAATTTCCTAATAGTTCGGTAGTCTCTTGAAGATAAGTACAGACGTCTCCGTACCGATCCGCAAGACTCTACTAAACCCGCTTATGACTTGTAGAACCTATAAACCTATGGCTCTGATACCAACCTGTCACGACCCAAATTTCCCTCTGTTGAAACTTGAAGTTAAGGACTTGTCACGACCCAAATTTCTCTCTGTTGGGTGTCGTGATGGCACCTAGTCTTAAGGACTAGGTAAGCCTAATATTCATGGAATGACAACAGTAATAAATAAAACCTAATATTTTTCTGAAATAATAATTCTTTACACATTGTATATTCCCAAAACCCGGAAGTACAAGTCATAAGCTTTAAAGGAATTACACTAAAACTCCTAAAAATACCACTGTTCAGAGATAAGTACAACAGTGCAAACAAAAAAAATATAAGATGGTGACTCCGAAACCGCGAACGCTGGAGCAGTTTTACCTTGAGTCTCCACAACAGCAACCGCGCTACTAACAATCAATCGACCGGCTATGCGAAAACCTGGAATATGCACAAAAATGTGCAGAAGAGTAGTATGATCACACCATAGTGGTGCCCAGTAAGTATCAAGACTAACCTCGGTGAAGTAGTGACGAGGACTAGTCAAGACACCACTGGTCTAATAAATTAAACGGGCATCAATATAGAAATGGAAGAATATGACATCTATCTAGTGACTACACAATATAGCAATTAACAGAACATTTACAAGGCGGAAGGAAATGCAGCAACAACAACGGAACAACACAATAATACACAGAAATGATAGACAAAGATACAAGCCAGAACCGAAATACCACAACACAATAAGAACACCAGTAACTCGGCACTACATTAGTATTCCACATCAGGCCTTAGCCAACAGTCCACTAATGGGTCAAACCTTCGAGTGAAAACCTTTAAATCGTAAGTTTATATTGAAAGCTTTGAATATAATAATTTCAAAATAGAGAAATTCCTTTGAAACATACTTTTCTCCGGATACATACATATATATATATAGAGAGAGAGAGAGAGGAATCTTTAAAACATAATTTCCTTAAAAATACATGATTTCCAAATATACTTTCCCAATAAAAGACTTCCAAATATCTTTTTCTGCAAGACAAATGCTTTTCAAATATACCTTTGAAATAAAATTCCTTCAGACATAATTTTCTTCAAGGCAAATACTTTTTCAACTATACTTTTTAATAAAATCTTTCGATCATAATCTCCTCAGGATAAATCTACCGGAACTCAGTTTGTAACTCAGAATTTGTCATGCAGTACATGGGAAAAGCTCCCGGAATCTCGTCCGTAGTCCCAATTTAAATATGCAATGCAGCACAGAGGAAAACAATCAGAATGCGACAGAAACAACACACATTGCCACAACAGGCGCAAAAGCAACAAAAAACAGAATGAAAGGTGCGGCAAGCAAATCAATACAAAGACTTAAATTCTTAGAATGGTAAAATTCACTCATAAGAAGTAGTCACTGAAGGTAAATACCAAGCACAAGTGAAACGATATAACGAAGGGAAACAAAACCAATATAGAAACAATTCACAATATTCGAATCATCAATAAGAAAACCAATCATCCCGGCAAGGGAAACATCTATAACCAATCTCGCCTAAACAATCAACTAAACCTAAGTATAAATTAAGAGAAAATCATATAAATCACAATGTACGACTCACGGACATGCTTGACACCAACGTATAGATATTCCAATCACTGCTAAACAATTATAGGGCGAGACTATGCTGATTCTAGTCAAATAGGAAATTTATGAAGGAAGATATAGCACGACTTTAGAAAAGATATAGTCTTCAGTTAAGTCAAATTACGATCAAATAAGCAACAAGGAAAACTAAGCAAGAAATTCTAATTTAAGCGGAAAGAGATGAACTAGCAATCGGAACTCAGATATAACAACTACAACTTCATACACAGGGGATATAAGGACCTAAGAATCCCAAAAGTCCAACCTAGTAGCAAATAAGTCTGAGTACGCACTCGTCACCTCGCGTACGCGGACTACAATCAACATAGAAGACTCAATCCTAAGGGGTAGTTCCCCCACACAAGGTTAGGCAAGATACTTACCTCAACCGCTCAAATCAAACTTGAAATCACGTTCTTGCCACGGGTATCCGACTCCAAATGGCCCAAATCTAATCAAATCAATAGCATCGTGTAAATAATACTACAAGCAACTAGTTTAACTAATAAATTCAAAGCTAAGACGCGAAATTAGGAAAATTGTCCAAAAAGTACCCCGGGCCCACGTCTCGGAAACAAGTGAAAGTTACAAATTTAGAACACCCATTCACTCACGAACTCACTCGAACAAGAATCATCGAAAACCGACGCCAAAATCTTATTAAATTCTCGGATTTCTAATTGGGTAAACTTCTTCCCACTTTCATGATTTTTCACCTAAATTCCTTGATTGCATGAAATAAATTGCTATAGATTAATGATATACAAAGTAAATAAGTTTAGGAATTGTTACCTATGAAGCCTTTCCTCAAAACCCACTCCAAATCGCCTACACCCGAGCTCCAAATCGTTTTTAGAAGATATGAACTTCAAGCCCTCGAATTTGATATAAACTGCCCAGCGATTTCTGCACCTGCGGCCATTGGACCGCACCTGCGGTCCCGCACCTGCGGAAAAACCATCGCAGGTGCGAAAACCCACTAAAAGGACTGGGGCCGCACCTGCGGTCACTGGGCCACATCTGCGGCTCCGTACCTGCGGAAACCCATCCGCACCTGCGAGGATTGGTTGAACTTGACCAACCCGCACCTGCGAGCCCCTCTTCCGCACCTGCGTGTCCGCACCTGCGGAAAATCCATCGCAGGTGCGAGACACCAGAACCAGCAATGGTTCAGCTGCTCCCAAGTTCCAAGAAATCACCCGTTGAGCATCCGAAACATCCCCAAGGCCCCCCGGGACCTCGACCAAACTTACCAAACAGTCCTAATACCTTGTCCAAACTTACTCGAGCCTCCAAAACACATCACATAACACCAAAATCACCAATTATACATGGATTCAAGCCTAAGGACTTATGAAATTTCCAAAATCCACAACCGGTGCCGAAACACGTCAAAACTAGTCTGAATTATCTCAAATTTTACACACAGGTCACAAATGACACAATGGACCTACAGCCACTCTCGGAATTCCATTCTGAGCCCGATATAAAGATTTCACCTATCGACCGAAATCGCCGAAAATCTAACCTCCGCCGAATTACTTCAAATTACTCCACTGACCTCCAAAACCAATTTCGAACGCGCGCATAAGTCCAAAATCATCATAATTAACCAACACTCATTCCGAGGCCGATTACACAAAAGTCAAACCTCTCAACTTCCACCACTTAAGCTTCAAAAATTAAAAAATTTCCTCCCAATTCGACTCCGGATTATCCGGTAACTGAATCCAACCATGCACGCAGGTCGATATACACAAAGTGAAGCTGTTCAAGACCTTATTCCACCGAACGGAGCTTAATTTCTCAAAACGACCGGTCAGCTCGTTACAGGACTGCCTGTCCTTAACTTTTGAACATGTAAGTCAAAGTTCAGGACCAAGTGTCCTTAACTTTTTAACTTGAAACTTAAACTTCAGGACCAAGTGTCCTTAACTTTTGAACTTGAAACTTGAAGTTAAGGACTGCCTGTCCTTAACTTTTTAACTTGTAACTCTAAGTTAAGGACCAAGTGTCCTTAACTTTTGAACATGTAAGTCAATGTTCAGGACCAAGTGTCCTTAACTTTTCAACTTGAAATTTGAAGTTAAGGACTACCTGTTCTTAGCTTTTGAACATGTAAGTCAAAGTTCAGGACCAAGTGTCCTTAACTTTTCAACTTGAAACTTGAAGTTAAGGACTGTTGTCCTTAACTGTTGAACATGTAAGTCAAAGTTCAGGACTAAGTGTCCTTAACTTTTCAACTTGAAACTCAAACTTTAGGACCAAGTGTCATTAACTTTTTCAAAATAATTTGCAAAACTATGACAGTATGTTCTTAATATTCAGAAGAACAGCAAAAAAGTTAAGGACATTGTGTCCTTAACTTTTTCAATTCAATTTGCAAAATCAGGACAGTGTGCCCTTAATATTAGTAACAACGGTCATGTTAAGGACATCAAATCCTTAACATTATGTGCTCATTTTTTATAGAATTATCACATGGCGCGATGTCCTTAACCTTATCAATCCAGAAATTCAAAAAAAAAAATCAAATTCCTAGCATCAAATTCCTATAAATAGAAACACACAAAAGCATAACTTACTGTAAATTTATGTCGATTTTTGGACGAGAAAGTTGAATTCTATAGTTTCAAATCGAAAGAGAAGCTTCTGCAATTCTATAGTTTGAAATTCGACGATCACAGTCTCTGTTGCTGCTGAAGTTAGTTACGTGTTGCTGCTGCTGCTGATTGTTAATAAAAGCGTAGGTATAAGTTATAGCAGAAGGGTATTTTCGTCCAGTCAGGTAAAAGTTTATTAAACCAGTGGCTAAAGACTAAAGATATTTATAAATACCGATTTTAAAGTGAAGACATGTGCTCTTAATGACTATTTGTGCACATCCCCCATGAATTGTCCTCTGGATAATCTCTGGCTTCAATATTATATTATTTTACCACTATAAAAATCAATAGTTTTATATTAAACGACAGTAAAGATAATGTTGTATAAAATTATTAGAAGCGGTATTCATACACTAAGCTGAAAATAATACACATGCTAGTTTTCCTTTAATCAACTCCAATTTATAAGATAAGGAATAAACAATAATGAGGTTTGAACTCTAAAAAAATATTTCAAAAAATTACCTCGGTCAATAAAAATATTTTACCCACAATCTGCTTCTTTTAGTAACTTCATAACGCATGAACAAATGTTTTTAATAAAAGAAACAAATTCGTGGTAGTATAAAGGCAAAAATAAAAATATAGCACAATAAATAAAAACTAAGCTTAAAATTTATTCATTGGCAATAAAAAATTTGGTATACCCTTCATATAAATGACCACAATTCCTAATCTGATAACCTAAAATTGTTAAAAAAAATTCTATTATAATCGGTTAAAGTATATTGAAAGTGTTAATATTCTTTACACTAAAAATATATAAGTTAAATATATGATATTTGTCTGTGCTCTTCTTCTATTATATTATAAAATCAGACTTCCACTTTATATGGCTTGAGATACACGTTATAGTTTTTGACCTGCATATTACTTAAAAATTAATTTAAAAATCCAAATGCTATTTAAAATGCGTGATTCTTTTGTAAATAATTTAAATCTCTAAAATCATCTCAACTCTTGTTAACACTTCGGCAACTTGTCTATCAAAATTAGTTTCCCCGACGATGAACATTGCGTCAAATTTATACAATTTTCCATTAATTATTCAATCAATATCAAATAAATAAATTGTATAAATTACCATTTGTATGCATTATCGCCCATATTTCTTAATTCAAAAGTCCAACTTCATAAGCTCCATCAATTACTTTATTGTAGCTTTACGGATCTGCATTGGATGCAAATATAGTAGTTAGTAAGGATATTATTGTGGATTATAACTAAGTAGAAAAAATTTACTGATGAAATGCAATAAAGTTTTCTTTGAAAATAAAATATGCTCAAATATTTTAAGTTCTATTGGTAACGGAGGTCGATTACTAATACCTCTTACATACTCCTTTTCACCATTTTGTCATTTCCTTACCATATAATTTTACGAGGCCCACCTTCTACATATTTTCACTCGGCGTCTTCATCCGTGTCATTCTCGTGAGAACCCTGCTATGAATGTATTTACATGAAGAATAATATTGGTGTTTAACATAATGTTGTTAATGGTAATAGGACGTGATAAATTGTCCTCAACTTACTTGATTAAAAGTTGGATTCAAACTCATCCATTTATTTAAAAAATATCGATCGGATCCATTGATTCAAACACAATAATTTGGCAGATGTTTATTTAAACTACTACGAAATAGTTTACATAGGTTATACAACTACTGCCTATATTTTCTCTAATCACATCTTTATCCACATCCAACAGTATATCCACGTTCTTTTATATTAAGTTAATCTCTTTTTTCTCAGCATTTTTTTCAATAGTTTCTTATTACTTTCTTTTTTTTCAAAAAAAATATATATCCCAAGGATATAAAGTTAACTACTGCCTTTATTTTCTCTAACCACGTTCTCTTATCTAAATCCACATCCAACATAAATTTAAGGTAACTCCTTTTGATAATTGCATAATAGATACGTTAAATTAAATTTAAAAACATTAAATCAAAATAACTAAATTTATTCCATTATCTCAAAAACGTCATTTATTATCTTAAACATAAATAAATGGTTTATAAATTTCAGTTAACTTTTTAAAATTCAAACTGAATCAATAACTAATTATGTCATGTGGCTTTTTTCTATGTTGTCACTTAATTTAATGTTGTATATTTTTCTTTGGCTTTTAATAATAGAAGATAGATTAATGAAATAATATAGAATTAAGCTACAGTTCTTTAACAAAGAAGTAGGGCAAAAAAGAAGAAGAAAAAACTAAGGAAAAAGGTGGAGTTCCATTTTTTGGAATTGGAGTAATCATATATATTTAGTTTTCTATTTTAAAAAATATGTGTAAAAAACGTGGGACTTCACAAAACTCCAATAACTGAATGAGTTAATTATCTAAAATAATTAAGTTTTTTTCTATTATAATTTTTTTTTGAAACTCCAAATTTATTGGAGTTTTGTCCTAAAACATGATACGTGTTGACATTTCGTTGTGACACTAGGCATGATAGCATTGATTTGATTCTCCTTTTATATATTACATCGATAGATTGTTTTGTATGAGATGCAACAGAGTTTCAATTAATTAAGAACATTATTTTTAGTCTTATAGGAAAATAATTACAATTTAGATAATGCAAGTTAAATAAATCTTTACCTTATAAAAAATTAGACAATGCAACTCCAACATTGTCGCTTCCAACAACTTAATAAATTGGCAAATAACTCACAATGTATTGTCGAAGAAATTACTGATGCAATGCCCAGGCACTAGTTTCGTGCAATGGTAGACCGAAAGTATGACGTAGGGCATAAAATAAATAAGCAGTCTTACACACTGGTTTACTTCAGCTTAACACCCCAAAAAACAAATCATATTTTCATGCCGTAAGTAAAAATAAGCAGTCTAAAACCAAAGAAAGAATAAAAATGTGATCTGAAATTGACGCCTCGAACAGCTCCATCAATAATAAACAACTGAACTGAATTCGAAGCATCGAACAGCCCCCATCAAATTTTATTACTTTGCCGCAAAGGAAGACATGTATAACAGATTCTTTATATTACAAGGAATGAGTTAATACAAGTGAAAAAATCAAGAGTGACTCCTAATACAACAGACGGCCAAAATTGGATCGCTGAGGGCTGGGGATGAGAAAGAGAACCTACTCTATTATGTACATTCGATAAGCATTCATGTATACTGATGACAAAAATGGATTTCGGGAAGTAACATTGTACAAGTGTGTAATGTCAGGTTGGATCGTTGAACCAATTGCTGAAAAAGCCGCACTTTCTGCATTACTTTCCAAAAAATCATAAAGCTTTCTGTTGCACTTCTAGCAGTAAGCAGCATGATTCCCTTGGGAATAATGACACGAATAAACCTCTACAAAAGTCTAAATTTTGTCACAGAGAAGTGTGATGGATCCGGTTTGATGCAAACCATGTACCCTAATACTGGAATTAAAGAATATCACCTGATCGGAACAAATGTACCTGAAATGTCAAGGAATATCAAGAGATGTGTCAGATGACCAGTGAAGATCGACTATATCATATATTCAGCGCAACAGGGTCATAATGGTCCACAACAAAATATTTGCCAGTCAAGATAAATCTGGCAACTACTTTGAGAGACAAAGGAGAGATGTATTACCTTTACAGTTTCAAAAGAAGATAGAAACAGAACAAGCTTAAGCGGGCATGGCAGAAAACATACCACAGAACCTGAAGATTCAATGATCTTAGCCCCTTTCATTTAATTATTTATTTTTAGACCCTTACCCATTTGTTAGCTAGACTTAGCACACACTATCAGTAGGAAATGCACATTTCAAGCAATAAGTTATAGCACCAACTTTTAGCATATTTTCAACCAGGTCAAAAAAGCTACATAGTTGCCCAAAGAAGCACTATAAGAAGCTTCATTTAAAACCCTCTCCCCTCCCAACTTCCCAAACACAACGAGAAATAACGAATAAATGAGGAAACCAAATGCTCAGTGCATAAATAGATGGATCGACGATTTATGCGAGAAAAGTGCAAAAACATAAAACAAGAAAGAACTTAAATCAAACAAAAGAAAGTGGCACACCTTTGGACTTGTATATTGCTAATGGGCACTTTCCAAGTGGGTTCCGACCAAGGCATCCAATTTGACCAACCAAAATGCAACTGCAGATGAAGTCTGGGGCATGCTTGAAAAGCTTGCAATAATTTCTTCCGGGTCATAATTCGGTCCCAAAGTATGAGCAGATTCACACAACCAATCCTCATTGATAGCAGTGACAAAATCAGCAAGAACCTACAAGGTATTTGAAAATAAAAGTCCAGTTATGTGAGACTGATAAGGTCAAGTTTCTAAGTAAATAATCTCAAACACAATATGGATCTAGCAACAGTTGGAAGGGTATTGTTCTAGACTTTACGGATCTCTGCTTATTTTTGAACTCCAAAATGCTACTCCTGCGAAATTAAGATCAATTATCAAAAAGATACTGAAAGACAGGCAGTATTTGTCACCTGTAAAATCTCTGATAAATTTGAGGCTCTGCGCAGTCTTTTGATCCAAAGATTGTGGGAAGATCTTTTCCAAGCAGCAACTAGGGCATCTTCAGGCATTACTGACTGCAACATTATAAATGATAAAACATAAATCAGATTTTTAATAGCAAAAACATATGTTGGATAGATAATTGCATGGCACTTCACAGAACAAGTAACTTTAAGACTATGAAGGTGCATATCAGGTAGTTTAAGTCTATTTTCAATTTCAACTCAGCTATATGAGGCCTGTCTTGCTTTTTCTTAGGCCTACTTGTACGCACCTCAACTAATCCACTGGAGAACCTGCCGAGCCCACAAGCACAGGCTCACAAGGTAATCCTGCTTACCAAGGCTGGAGCCGGCGGGCTCACACCAAGTGTTCTAATTGGGAGTCAAATCTGAGATTGTGAGGTTGTTACTCCCATGCTTCAACCACTAGGCCATGCCCGATAGGGACCTTATACTGCCCAACTTGCAGTAAGCAAGACATGGAAAGTAGTTTGTCTAGCTTGTATGTGGACAACTTGGACGGGAAGAAATAGAACCTTTTGAGGGTGGAGAAACTCCTTTAAAATTGAAGGAATCCCTTTTCTTGTAAATTTTGTTGATGAACTTTATTATGGAGAAGGTAAAGTAATTTTATAGATAATCTGGCACAAAGGGTGTACAATATATTCAGAAGCAAACAGCAAAAGTATGCCCCTTCTAATCCTGTAGGGCCTTTAGCAATTTGTAATGCTGATTAAGCCTCATTTACATGTTCCAATCTACACCATGAGCAGAACAAAATTAAGTTCAACTTTATCTTGATAATAGAGTTAGCGGAACTACACAACATCTTATGGTCCTTTCAGTCCATATAGGCCACCATATGCATGCTGGCATAGTATTCCAATACCTGCTCTTCCGTGGCCCTTTTCTATACCAGCATCTCAGAAAGTCAACTGTTGATCTAGGAATGACCAATTTTCTTGAAATAGTATTCCAATACCTGCTCTTCCGTGGCCCTTTTCTTTGTACAATCATTATTTTATCCAATAGACAAAAGGCAAGACATTATATCTTAAAGCACAATCCCACCTTTTTTGATGTTCATCTCGAATTTTATTTCCAGCATCCTAACCAACTATACTTTCATCACATGTTTTTAATTGTTGTTGCAGAATCAAGCAAAGGATGAACTGAACTTCACGTTAGTGACCTCATCATATACATGAATATAGGTTACATAGATCTGCAGGATAATGAGATATGTGATAATAAGGGATTTAATGTAGTTAATATGCAATGCTGTACTGCAAAGTTTGGCAGCTGATGTTTAGACTAGCATAGAACAGTCTATGCAACCACCTGATAGAAACATGCAACTACTAAATATGTGCTATAATTAGTATGATTCTCACGAACATGAACCACAGTAAGGATTTTTTAAAGCAAGATATGCATACAGGGGCGGAGATAGGGTATAATTTACGGGTTCAGCCGAACCCAGTAGCTTTTGCATAGACCCTATATTTGTATTAGAAAATGTATTAAGTTTATATTAATATACAATTGCGAACCCAGTAACTAAAACATGCTATGGGTTCGGTGTCTAGTTCAGAACCCACAAACTTTAAATCCTAGCTCCGCTTGTGTATGCATACCACTCAAAATGATACAAGTATCTCATGCATTGTAACATATCTAACCAACTCAACAAGCTCAATAAGGAATTCTTGTGTATTTGGAGCACTTCATATTTGTACTGTTAAAATGGACATATAATACTAGCTGCAAAAGCATTAGAATGCCTGCTCACCTCAATTGCATGTACTGCAGCTTTAAGTGACTGCAGTTCCGATGGGAGAATTTTATGCTTTGAGAACTTATCAGGATCTAGGTTCTGCCTACATGTTGCAGTATGAATGGTATATCTTTCTTCAAGATCAAAATCAAGCTCGAACGTAGTGTGGCATATCCTGCAGTGCTTCTCATCCCTCCAGTATAGATCATGACACTGTTCACACCTTGCAAGTGAATCAAGATAAGACCTTTTCCCACATTTCACAGTGGCAAGATTACAATAGAATGATTTCCATATCCATGAGTCAAAAGCTTGAGCATTGTTCAATTTTTCTTGCTGATGTTCTCCTTTCCTCCCTACAGGCACCTGCGAACCAGTAGAACCATTGTGCACTTCAGCCAGGCCTAAGTTGTCCACATCAGAAACTGCAGATGATGAACTATCTTCCCTAGAAAAATTCCTTCCACATAGAGGTGATTGCCTATCTCCTAAATCATTCAGCAAATTCGACATTGCTCGGCAAAGAAAGGTTTCCCGTTTCTCCAAAGATGCAACTAGAAAAGCCTCTCGCGTACCTCTACGGTCCAACGCAGACAACAAAGAGCATAAAGACTGTAACCAGATTAAAAACAAAGGGAAAAGTTCATTTCTTAAAAGTTGTTGCAGCTACAAACATAACAAATGGAAGTGCCAAAAATATACGAAAGTACCTCTTCAGTATCAATCACCTCCCAGTGACCATCTTCAGAAGATTCAAAATAAATCCTCCTGTGCCCAGGATCCAGATCATTGCAAGGGCCCAAGAAAATCCAGTATCTATTGTACCTACGGTCAGAACCAAGGAAGATAGACTGCATTGGGTGCAAATCGTCTCCAGCTTCCAGTTCTTTGGCATTCTTTGCAGTGCTAGGTGACTTATTTTTCTCCCAGATTTGTGACATTGATGCTGAAGAATCAACAGGCTCAAGTTCCAACGACACTGTTGAATCTTGATTACTATAAAGTCCAATATGACTTTGTGCTCGCCCAGTCAAGTAGGATGACTTTGCTGATGACCTCTTTATTTTTCCACCAGAAGCATGATGAATCCTGGCAGGAGCATATTCTACACTGGATGGCATCGGATCCTGCAGACAAAACTTGTCACTAAATAAAATGCACAAAGAGAAGCCGATCTGACATACAAATGCACTTCTTTATCTTCATGTGTTAGCGCCGTGAATAACGGCAATACTCATACGATATAACAATATCTTCTTTTTTTTTTTATCAGTACTCAATATATAGCAATATCAAAAGAAAGGACTGGTAACCAACAAAGACAACAAATACAGGCCTATTAAAATAGGAAGACATGATTTTTCCAAGGACATGGACGGAAGAAGAAAAGAAAAGGCATCTACATGATGCTTTTCATGGACTCGCTTCAACTGTGCCGCCTAACAATGATCAGCAACCTAGTTCCACAAGAGCTTCTTTACATTGGCAATTGAACAAAAAGGAACATAGTTCTATTCGTTTGGACTGCCATATAGCTTCACACATTTAAATATACTTATAAGTTATAAAGCACCAAGGCACTGCTAATCACCATGAATTAGAAATAGATGAGCTTCCCCCTCAGAGTTGTTAACTAATGCAACACACACTATATTTTCCTTTACTCTTTTTTTTTGGGATAACCAAGAAATCCGTTGTTTCCATCTTCGGAACTTGATGGAAAACGTTATGCCCTTCCATTCTTCTCCATTTAAATACTGGCAAGGTCCAGTAGCCAGTATTTGAACTCGTGATGTGCACCTACTGCACATTCCCAGTTGTATTACCTTCGTTGTTACTTGTTAAACCAAAGCCCTAGGAGCGACTCTGTTTTCTTGACTGCAACAGCAATCCATCGTCCTCCACCAGAAATAATGTAAAAGTTGTAAGGCTTCTATAGATGTCTTCACTTGATCTCTTGCTTTACCTTTTCCTTTCATCTCTTTTGGTTGTTAATAGGTCCAGAGCTGTTTCCTTACTTGTTCATGTATTTTTGTTCCAGAGTAACAGTACAGTATCAGCAGTTATAGAGAAGGGTGTGGTTTCCTTTTCTACCTTTTGCCACCAATTTTCAAGGTTTATCTTTCAGCTCAGAAGTTTCTCAGAAAGTTACCTACTAGCAAGTTAGTTAGCATGCTCATGGAGACAACAAAATGTGTTAAAAAGCAAATTGAACACAGTAAACAAGACATGCAAATAGGAACGCAGAAGAGTTTGAGGGCATGATAACCTTTTTCCTTTAGGGCATGATAACCTAGAGGGTAGAGTTCCTTTAAAGGACATAATGGACTCATATCGAACTTTTTACCTTCTCAGCGTTGCTGGATGCAGCAGTAAGAAGATCAACCAATGCCACCAAGGCATTCAGCTTCTCTTTGATGCCTAGATCTGAATATTCACCTTCCATCAGCCCCAACAACCATGCTTCTCCTGAGTAGCTTTCATCAATTTCAGTATTTACTGTTGACGAACTATTCCTATTTTCAAACTGACATCTCCGTCCAGATTCAGCTGGAACTAGTTCGCGGGACTCACAGTCTGAATTATTTCTGATGTATCCACTAATAACCTCGGCGTCATCTCCTTCGGAATCTGAGAAAGAAATTTCAGATTCCTCTGATGAAGGATTAATACGTAGACGGTACCCTGAAGATGAAATCTTTTCAAACAAGGTAATGTCACTAGAAAGGGTTGCGCTTATTAAATCTTCTAGCTGAATGGTTGTTGCTGCCAGATTCAATTCAACAATCTTCAAGACAAAAGGAAAAGATTCGTTAACCGAAGCATTTATGATGTAAAGAAGGGGGTGCTAAATGATAATAGTAAGGACCAGAATTAACATCCACTTACAGATTGCAGTTTTGCCAGCTCATGAACTTTCATCCCATTAGTTCCTTCAATCAGCAGAATGCTAAAAAGTTCGCCCTTCAGTGTACCACGGGTTAACCCATATTTGGCCATCAAACTAACTTCCTAAGAAACAAAAAAAACAAAAAGAACAAAACGAAATGAAAATTACAGAGTAACATCATGAATCAAACAGCAAAACTTCATGCAAGACACTCCTCCGAAGGATGACAGATTTGCATTATTAGGTGTCGTAAGATTTAAGGCTTTTTTCAAGAAAATATCAAGACTAATAACAGTTTATAGTTAGCTGGATGCTGAGCTGTTCACTAGATCTGCCATCACATAGAAAAGAGAGAGTGATCTGCCACATAAAAATAAAAACACTAAGATGTGTATGGGGCTTTCTGGAAAGAGTTGAATTAGATAATAAATAACAGTACTTGTTCACTTTACTCCCCAGTGAAGGCTCAGCACTTCCAACAGTCTATATCTTACAATGAAATATGACCACTTATAGATTGAAAAGCCTCAAACCACCCAACGACAAGAACCTTAGAGCATGACTTATAGCCACTGACATATCAAAGATGCTAGAATACAATTAAATCAGTAGACAGAAGCTGAAGTACCTTGCTGAGAGCCTCCTGAGGTACTCTACCATGTTTGGACCCAAAACCAGCAGCAACCAAGACTTGCCGTAGTATCTCTGTCCATGTTAAGGCGTTGAGAGAACTTATCCAGAGTTTCAGACTAAATTCTTCATGTTCAATCTGTGTTGAAATAAAATAAGTGCTTCCTCTTTCAGAATATAGCACACTTAAGATTTCAGAAAACAGAGATGACCTAAGTTTGTCAGCAGAATAGACAAGCATATAAATAATCAAACGGCATATACCCTCTCAAGGGAACGAGATTAGCAAACCCATTACACCACTTGATATTCAAGGATTAATCATTTCCCAGGACCAGTATTACCATTGCAACTGTGGAAGAAAAGTATCTGAAGAATGCATAGAGGGAGGTTGCATGTAGAATATACCAAATGTAAAAGGTGAATCTAGGACCTATACCTTTCCTTTAGTTTGTTTTTGTGATAAAATTATTAAGGACCATCTACCTTCATTACATGCACTTCCTGGAGATTTCAAGATTATAGGCCTGTGACTTTCCCTTTCGTCCCATTTTCAGTAAAGTATAATTCATGTCAACTCTCTGAATTGATTCAAGTATAAGCAAATATCTACTAATATGCTCCAGGATACTTTGTACAAACTTATAGGGTTAGGCGTGTAGGTGTAGGTCAGGGAATCACCCAATAGAAATAGAGTATAAAAGTGCAGCACAAATTGTGGGATAGCTGATGACATGACCAAGTTCTCTTTTTTTCCATTTCTACCATATTTTAGATTCCTTCCCCTTTCATTTTCTGAAGCATCATTGTTTCTCTCCTTCTCTTCTCTTTATTGTCCTACCAAAGTAGTGTAACCTCCTTTGTAGCAAAGTGATAATAATCAAATAAATAATCCATATTCTGATTGAATTTCTAGGAAGCACTAGCCAGATAGCAAATACATACAAATTGCAGTATAAAAATTGTCTCACAGCTGCTTCTTAAAGACTCAAACTCATGTTAAAATAAAAGGCCTTAAAAGTGCCAATGGATCTGAATGCACGTAGACTCACTGAGTGAACCAATCCCAGGAAATTGCACTTTCTGCTTGCTTGATGAATTAATCCACTGTCAAGCTGAATTTCAACATCTGCCAACAGAAGCCGGAGAAGGGCTAAATGAACTTGACCAAGGAGCAAGGAATTCTGAAAGCAACAAGAATCATATCAAAATCGGAAAGTTATAGACATCTGATCACCATCTTTAGAAGCAGCTATCAGGTCTCAACAGACAATGATGGAGAATAACTAGTAGAGAGCTGAACTTACTTTTTCATGAAATGCTTGAGCAAACTCATCAATTGTGAAGGAACAAATATCAATTCTTGCCGCGTATGTACAAAGAAAGTAGAAGACCTGCAAAAACAAACTGTATATTAGCCCATATACTTTTTATAATGGACAAAAGGAAATAGGAAAAAAGAAAGTAAGCTTATGTTAAGTAAAGTATCAAAATGCAAAATGCTTCACCACTTTTATGGATCATCTTTGTGCAACTTTATTGAGAACAAGAGCAGTAAATCTTTTTAACAAGCAGTACATTAACAATGAGGCATACCAAGTGAGCACTAACCATGAAAATCTAATATTTATTTATTTTTATTTGTATTAGCACCATCAGACTCAGCAAAAAACATTATTTCCGAGTACCTTGAAAAGTTTCTTGACAAGCTCTGGAGAGGAATCCCACGGTCGAACGTAGATAGGCAGCTTCATTATTACTGAATCCGGAGGAAATTTTGGAAGTAAACCTAAAGCATTAAGGAATTTTGTTAGACATAGATTGTAAATCTGTATTCAAAGCAAATTGATGACTGGTGAATCGTGTAATATCACTTGGTCACTGACAGCAATTAGACCATATAATATAACAATTAACTAATATTTGCAAAGAGGATAGAAAAAAAAGAGGGGGCCTTATTATACCTTTGCAAAGTGAACAGCCACGTAGTCCATTGCTTGTGAAGTGTGTACAGCATGTTAATGAGTTAGGTCCTGCTTCCAACTCCATTAACTCAAGTTCCTCATCATCCACTAGTGACTCCAACTGAGTAAACTCTTCTTGGCACTTCCTTTTTTTGATAGGTAAGACTTCTTGGCACTTTCTCTCTTCCAGCGCAAGTTCACATTTTTCCTTACGAGGCAGCTTCTGCTTTTCAATCCTTTTATTCTCTGGCTGCAATTATGAAATGCCAAACTAAAATCAGCCAAAACCACTATATATCAAAAAAAGCAACTCCAACCACTAACAATAGAAGCTTTTCAGCATTAGCCAGACTAATACCTTTCTGCTTTTCACGCCAACCTTCTTGGTATCCTGCAATTTCTTTTCAATTTTTCTCTGCATATAGAAGTTCAGCCAACAATTAACAACCTTCGCAAAGAATCAGAAAGGGAACTTGGAAGACATGCATGTACTACAAATTGCTAACTAAATATCAAAGGCATGGCCTGAGGCTCAACCAAAATAGACTGACGCTGCAGCAACTTCTTCTTTCTCTCTTTAGCACTTTCTCCAAAATCAACACCAGTTGGGACGTCTCCGGCATCAGGATTTGTTGCCCGCCAAACTGTCATCAAACCCTTCCCCATGCCATGTTTTCTAATTGAAGCCCTTTTCTCAGTCATTAAACCTTTCCCAGTGCCATACTTTTTTACCGAAACGTCTTTTGTCGTTATCAGACCTTTCCCAATACCATGCTTCTTAACAGGAGGGCTACTTTCACATGAAGCTCGGCAATGCGAGTTGGCAGGTCCAGAGACCTGGTTTGGAAAAAAAGGTTAAATACAAAGAGAATATAATAAACTGACAATAACTAATTGTTGATAATGAGCAGTTAGAGGATATGAACGTTTGTCCTGGAATCTATCTTGCCTACCTTTCTCCTCTTAGTCGCTCTTTGGTTTTCTTGGCTCGCATGACGAGAAATTCTGGAACCTGATCGTGGAAGAAAAATAAAAGAACAAGATTTAGTACAGCAAGTATACAGAAAGAGGTAACTGGCAGTCTGGCATTAATCAGCCATAGAAACAAATAGAAGCGGAAGATGTAATAGCGTTCCACAATGACAAGTGGCTGTTGTCTAATCTCCTACTCTACTTATTACCATTAAAATCATCTCTTCATGTGAACAGTTATAAAGTTTGAGATCTGTTTCCTTTTATCCCTCCTCTCTATGTGCAAAGCAAGGCTAGCCATTGGAGCATCAAATGCCAAGCAATGTCATCTATCAGCAAAATTTTGAATATTTGAGTCAAATGCTCATAGGTAATATGTTGAGGAGCAGCTGACCCACTTCGCTTTCGCCTGAGCTATACTTTCTTTTTTTTTTTTTGAGAAGGTAACATATTCGTATATTAATATATAGTCTTCGCTAAATTTGTGAAGACATCCATAATTACAAAAGGAGTGCCCAAAAAGAAAATAAAAACACTTATGATCCTTGGTCTTCTCACAAGGAATCTAGAACATCAAAAATGGATTCATGATCCTCCAAAAACTTTCCTTTACACCAAAAATAGAAAAGAGTTAGACACTTCATCTTTGTCTTCTGGATGCTACTGGACTTGTCTTCAAAACATCTCTGATTTCTCTCTTCCCAAATTGTCCACCATATGCAGGCTGGGACAATGCTCCATCTCTCTTTATAGCTAGAAAGATTGCCCTCTTTATTCCAGCATGCTAGAAAGTATAGCCTGAGCTATACTTTCTTACTTTGGGAAAATCAAACAGCATTATTTTTTATGTATGGATTAATCAAATATAATTTCATCGATACCACGCCAAGGCACCATCCTCCGTAGCTTCTTTTTCTTCTAATCAACTGCCCCTTAGCTCCATCCTGATATCATTCTAGCTACTGTCCTAGGCTAACCCCTTGGATATTGAAGGTTGTAAATGACAGGCACAAAGTTCCATAGCAAAGTTTCGACCCCCCACCCACCCCACCCCAAAAAAAAAGACACTTCTCAAGCTTTTTGCACATGCAACACTGCTCCCCACCATAAACCTCTCTTCCTAAGATTGTCTACCGTTGGATAGCTCCCCAAGCAGGACAGTGGACACTATTACAAAAACATATAGTGAACCTACTGCAGATATATAGTACTGAATCCATGCCGCCTCCTGCCGAATCTGATAATATCTATCTATATATCTATCTAGCTCTATACACACAGAAACAAACACACAAACGCACACATATATGTATATATAATTTAAGTTATATAAGTGTATTATAACCTTTGATAGCAGGTAAATACCATATTTAATAAATTACCAATTAATGTTTATCAAGAGTTTTACAGTGACAATGCACAAAACTTACTCTCTATTTTAGACTGACTTCAATTTACACCGAGTGTGACCAAAGTCAAAAGAAACCGTAGCGTCAGTAGGGACGGACTCAATTGCTTATAACAGACGGACCTCATTCGCTACATAAGCCCATAGCTATACTTTTAACCAGAGCTAGAAATGGAAGACAACCATATACAGAACTATCACCTATACAATCAACAATCAAAACCATTTTGCTTTAACAAAATTCACACAAAATGTGAAATGAATTTTTCTAGACAAATTACCTTCCTTCTGGCGGAGACAAAAGGCATTTTCAGGAAGAGAATCAAATTCATCACCAAGTGGAGGACCGTCCTTTCTGAAAATTTTAGCTAAAATATAATCCCGTGAATACAATACCTCCTGAAGCCGAAGTCTATAATCATCCTCATTCAAAAACTGTTTCTGCTGTTGCTGTTGCTTCCTTTTACTATTCTTCTTCTTTTTACTGCAATTCACTGCTTTTTCAATTTGGCTACGACTCTTCACTGAATTCTGCTTGCTCTGATTTTGCTTCTTCTTTGCCGCCATAGTATTTTTAGTTAAGTTTAATTAGCCATTAGAGAAGCCAGAGATAAGACTTTCTTTTTAACTCTACGAGAGTTTTAGAAAATGGAGAAGATGACTGGGGTTTAACAAATGTAGGGTTTTTGGGTTTAATGTTTGGGATATTTTTCTATTTCCACTTTTTTTAGTAGCTTTTTTCTTTAATTTTTCTGGAGTTTTTCGAATAAAATATCGTGAGTTTGAACCGGGGTCAGTAATGCACCACATGTCGACCGAATCGGTTTAACACGTCACTCCGGTTTGAGGAGCTAAGACGTACCGCTACCATTTAAGGTGCTATTCATTTGGGGGATGGGGAAAATCATGAAATAGGTATACTCTTATTTATAGAAATAAATCATGGAAGAAAAGGCTTAACATTGCAAACCCTTTTTACTTGTGCAATCCCATTAGTGGAGAAAGATGGTGTGCGCAAACACTATCTCTATCTTGGGCAAGTAGAAAAATTATTTTCGGTAGAAAATATGATGTTTATAGTAATATTTAATCTTTTTATAGTAAAAATTGACACAACGTGAAAATATTGGTTACGCCGAAATATGAATAAGAGTTAAAAATTATTTCTTACAAAAAGAAATTCATAGTAAAATATTTTTTACTAAAATAAAAAATGAATGTCATAACTTGTAGGCAGAATATGGATGTCATTTTGTTTTACAAATATTTCATAGATTATGTACCTTTTCATGTTACAATCAACATTTTGATATTATTATCACTCCTTAATACCTAATAGTACAATAAAAATTCTATAAGTGTACCTAATTGTATAATTACTATATGTCATCTACTTTCATATCAACAAATTATTATCTTATTTACTTTGATTTCAATAAACTAACTACTTGTTTGCTGCAAATACAAATAAAATAATTAAACTCAGATTCTACTTGATTTTTTTTTTTTTGACTTTTGATTCAGAGTAAAAAGGCGTGAAACTTAAATAACTCACTCAAAATATTTTTTTAAAAGATTACGTGGTACAATTAGGTCGAGTAAATCCTTCTTGAATAAGTATCAGCTGCTTGTGAATGTTTATATATTGTTTTATTTAATTTTTGTTCAATTACCCTTTTACCTGCAAATATAATATAGGCATTAGGTTCGCCAATAATTATATCCCCCAATATATCAAAACTAATTTTCATGCCGAGATGTAAAGAACGATACATAAAATAATTTTTTATTTAATTGATAATCATATAGAGGAGACGATATTTTGGTCATTTGCATTAAGCTCAAACTTTCTTTTTGCATGTGCGTCCTTCAAAATAACTCACTATAATAAGCATGTGATATTTTAGTCAGTTATATCAAGCTCAAACTTCCTTATTGCATGCACCTCCCCAGAAAAACTCATTGTAACAAGAGACAAAATTAATTGGTAGTGTGTTTAATCAATTGGGTAATTTTCGATCCCACTACGGATCCCGTACTACTCCCATAAATTGAAATTTTATAACTCCAATTGTTACAGGAATGTTGTTCCATTTCCCTTCAACCAAGTGTTATTTTCGGTCAACGTTTAATCGACAACCTTTAACGGGATTACAAGCTCACAATGATTGTCACAAGAGTTTACAAAAATCAGCACTAGCTAAAACAGGATGCACAATTTAGTTGCCCTATGCATGTTTGAACAAACTCGGTTAATAAGATTTTTATAAGGCTCCTCATCCGAATAAAATCCAGCGGGATCTAGAAAGACCATGTCTTCATCCATAGGATCACAAATACCTGAATATCAAAAGTTCAATTCTATCTGAAATACTCATATTCATATGATATCCACATGGTTCACAAATATTTATTTTTATTTAAAAAATATATTTTAATTTAAACCATAATAATTTTCAGTTGAACCCACAAATGCTTGTATTTTTGAGTTACCTCAGGAACATTAGAATTTTCTCTTATAGTCAAATCGTTGCTCTTCGTGTGAGTTTGTAACTTAAAACCTCGATTTTACTACTATTTCGACTTTCATCGCCACACGTGGGCCCATAAACGTAACTATTATTGTAATTCTCATTACCACTTATAATAAAAGTATTTGTACAAAATTGAGACTGGAAAAAGTGTTAAAGCAACTATTAATGTGATTACTCTAATTATATTGAGCATCATACGAGTAAGAATTGTAGTAGGTATCTTCACCCCTAAATTCATTGTTTAGATAACTCGAGTTTCAATAACTATAAAAAAAATTAAGAAAATCTAGCTCACTCAAATATAAAGCCAAAATGGAGCCAAGAATTTTTTGGTTAGATGTGTGAAGTTGGCTAAGCATTTAATTCGAACAAATATAGAGCCAAAATGGATGGTTTATGTTTATTACTAGTTTTTCCTCCTGAGTTGAGACCGATCATTCGGATAGATTGGGGTAAACTAATGAGTTGATATATTAATGAATTTTATGAAAGAGTTATCTATCGAAATAATATCTTTATTGATATCTTAATAACAAATAGATCTATGCCAGGAGAATTAGTAATGTGCCGGGAGAAATTAGTACAAAAAGTTGTGGATACACTTCTTGATATTGGAATTATGGGACAACAAATGAAGGACAATCATAATAAAGTTTACAAGTTATTTCTGATGTAATTGAAGGTAAGGAGGGAAGATTTCGTAAGACTCTGCTTGGCAAATGAGTCGACTATTCAGGACGTTGTATCATTGTCGAGGGTCTTTCATTTTCATTACAACAATGTGGATTGCCTCGTGAAATAGCAATAGAACTTTTCCAATTATTTGCAATTCGTGGTCCAATTAGACAACACCTTACTTCAAACATAGGAGTAGATAAGAGTAAAATTCGAGAAACAGATCAATTATCATACTGCAATAAGTCTCGACGTCATGTGCGAGTTTATTATGACATAGAACCATCTGATTTAACCAAATGCGTTGTTCCAACTATTCCCAATGTAGTATATTTATTTTATTAGAGAACTGTGGTCTATATCAATTAAAATGACAAAAGTAGATTATAAATTTTATCAAAGCCAAGAAATGTTAACATGCTTCAATCAACATTTAGATATTATTATCAATCCTTAATACTTAACAGTACAATAAAAATGCTATACGTGTATCCTATCATGTACCTAATTGTATAATTACTAATAATATGGTAGAATCCGTAACTCGACCCCATTCAAATTCTAAATCCACCTCCGACCAAGGTAATAAGGGTCCTAAATATGTTGTTGTAGATTTATGTGGTCTTAAGATTCTTAACTAACTACTAACAGAGAAAATTAGCAATAAGAAAATAAGACCTTCAACATAATCGTACCTTTTGACCGCTTAGAGTCCTTTTGTGTAACGATCCGATCGGTCATTTTACTTTCTAGAACTTTTTTTTCTTAAATAAGACTCCCCGCATGTATTTTTACTGCTTTATGACTTGTGGGGATGGTTAGTTTGAGATTTGAAAGGGTTCGGATCGAAATCGGAACAATTGGTTCCTTAAGTTGGCCTAAAAGGCTAAGTTTGACTTCGGTTAACATTTTGAGTAAACGACCTCAGAATCGTGATTTGACGGTTCCAATAGGTTCGTATGATGATTTAGGACTTGGGCGTATGCTCAGTTCGAATTTTGGATGACCCGGGAGCGTTTCGGTGCGTAATATCAAAAATTGGTTCTTGAAGTTCTTTAAATTTGGTTTGGAGTGGTTTTTGGTGTTATCGAGGTCCAAACGGAATTCCGAGATCGGGAATAGTTCTTTAATGTTATTTAAGACTTTTGGTGTCAATCTGAGTAGTCTAAGTACATTTCGGCGCATTTTGGGGGTGAATAGAAGAACTTGAAGTTCATAAGTTTGATTCAATTGGTTTTGGTGTGCGATTCTTAATTTATTGTTTCGGACGTTCCGAAAGTTCGAGCGAGTCTGTTTTATGATTCAAAACTTGTTGGTATATTTGGACGGGGCCTCGGGGACCCCGAGTGTCATTCGGACGGTGCGTGAACTGAGTTTGAAACTCAACAGGGCTGTTGATGCACCAGTTCTGGTATGCCCGCACCTACGAGCTTTGAGTCGCAGGTGCGAGACCTTGACCGCAGAAGCAACCCGGCATCGCAGGTGCGGAGGCAGTCATCGCAGGAGCGAGCAGTGTCGCAAGTGCGCACCTTTTGCCGTTGGTGCAGGTCCGCAAGTACGATCCCCTGAGCCCAGAAGCGAGACGGGCCAGCCTGACCTTGGTCCGCACCTACGCGATTTGGTCCGCAGAAGAGGAATCACAGGTGCGGCAGTGGCACCACAGGTACGAAAATAGCAGAAGGCAGACCATTTCATTTAATACGGGACTTAGTCATTTTTGCTCATTTCTTAAACTTCTTGGGGGCGATTTTGGAGCTGGTTAGAGAGGGACTTTCATCAATTAATTGAGGTAAGTAATTCCTACCGAATGTGAGTTAAATACATAGCTTATGAGTAGATTATAACATGTAATTTTAGTAAAAATTATGGGTTTAGCTGAAAAAACTTAGAGTTTAATAAAAATGTGATTTTACCACGAAAATGGCTATGGAACTTAGTGAAAATCATATCTTTATGTTCCTAAGGTTATGAGTAACAACTTTCTTCGGAAATTTTTGAAATCCGGGCAAGTGAGCCAGGGGATGAATTTTAGGAATCTTGCATTTAGGGTTGGGTAATCACTTTAATAGTGGGGATATGAGCTTTTGAGCATAAATTGATTAATTTATATAACATTTAACTAGTTTCGAGTTGTTTGATACCAAAATTTGAGGTTTGAGCACGCTCTTGAATCGAAAAGTGGGCTTTGAGACGAGGTAAGTCTCTTTTCTAACCTTGTAAGATGGAATTAACCCATTAGGTGAACTTAAATCATTATGTGTTTCTATTTGTGGTGGCTACGCACGTACGATGTGACAAGAGTCCGTATGTAGCTACTATTCATGCTTATGTCTTGGTAGATTTAGGCCTACACTATGATTTGTTGAGATCGTTGCTTAATTATGTTTACTACTTGTCAATTTTAAAGTGGAGGATGAGGATTTCAATATCTTAAAGTTACAAGTTGAATTTCCTATTTCAAAAACATATGAGGAATAATATGATAAATTGAGAACATCTACGTTCAACCGCTTTGCAAATATATTTCACGAGTGGGGTAAATTTTTCACTACTCTCATTGGAGCGGGTCGTTTGTCTCGGCAGGATTTATTGATATGTTATATGGTTCGGGCCGTTCGACCCTCGTAGTGCACAATATATTATTATATATATTTGGATCCGGCCGTACGTCCTCGGCGTAACTCGTGTGTGGTGATACCGGAATCCTTTTTTATATTTAATAATATTTCACAGACTTGAAAGACGAAAAGAATAGATGAGAGAAATGAATTACTTCTTACTTGAAAGAAGGATTGCTTACTTACTTCTTGTTTGAGCTCTATTATCATTGTATATTACATGTTTAACTAAAACTTCATATTATTTTATTTTTGGCCCTTAGTAAGTGTCGAAGTCGACCCCTCGTCACAACTTCTTCGAGGTTAAACTAGATACTTAATGAGTACATGTTGTTTATGTACTCCCGCTACACTTCTGCACTTGATGTG
Source organism: Nicotiana knightiana (assembly GCA_005239525.1). Taxonomy (NCBI): domain Eukaryota; kingdom Viridiplantae; phylum Streptophyta; class Magnoliopsida; order Solanales; family Solanaceae; genus Nicotiana; species Nicotiana knightiana. The sequence goes on along the minus strand of ML394902.1, from coordinate 60,893 downwards.
CATGATCTGAGACAGGTGCATCTGGTTACCAGTCCGATGTGCACACCTGACTTCTAGCTCGAGACTGCACGGTGAGCTGGCCTTCCGAACCATTCAGCAGCAACCGGAGTCTCTCTTTTGGATTTATATTTCTGTCTATTTCCTTCAGACAATAAACTAGTATTCCTTTGGTATATTCTACTAGAATGCCCACATACTTGTGGCACCATGTCTTGACACACACACTAGTATACTATGATTTTGGGTTTATTGTATTGACTTCGTTTTTTCACTCATATGCGTTATTTTTGTTTAATTATTTTATAGCTGTAAATTTCTAAAACTTTTTATCAATGAGGAATGTTATTCAATTTGCAAACATATTAAAAGCGGAAACCACAAGATTTATCAGTGTTGGTTTGCCTAACGACATTGTTGGGCGCCATCACGGCTTATATGAAATTGGATCGTGACAGTTTGTTTGGGAAACAAATTATCAACATGATTAATATTCCAAAATTAGTTATCATGGATCCCTCTTTCTCACAAGAATAAAAAAATATTATAATTTCGAAATAACTAATCTCGAAATTAATTATACCATAATGTTATATCAATTAAACATGAAATAAATTTATTTTAAATTTAATCACAAAATTATTTATTCCTTATCGCTCGTACCAAATGAGGCCTTTGAAGTAGTGTTGAACAATGGCTAAAAAGTTGAGTTTCTAAAAGTTGAGTAATGGGACTCAGAAAGACTTGCGAGAGAAGTTGAAGTAAATCAGTAATATTGGCTAAAGATGGGGGTAATAATGTTGAACATGGCTAATCATTATCCATCCAAACACTGAATAATGATTCGTAAAATATTTTTCCCAACGAAGAATTACTTTCACATACAATATATTTTATGGAAAATATTTTCAATTGCATTTTGAAAATACTTTTGCCAAAAGAAAACAATTTAAAGTTAGAATAAATCACTGGACTGAACCCCAAACCCGACCCGATAAATATAATCGAATAAGAAGATTAGAAGTTAACGGCTCTCTCTTTGTTTCCATGGCAGCAATGAGCGCAATGGCAATGGCAATGGCTTCACCCTCTCCCCACCTGCTTATCCACTCTCCAGTAAGGGAAATCAAAATACTCTTAGCTTTTATTGTTTTTCTTCATCTTCTTCTTCTTCAAATGCATCAATTCTCTTTAAAAAAATTCCATACTTGTAACTATGTTACTATTTAGCTTATTTTCGACATTATATTTCTTCTTTAAGATTCCAAATGCGCTTCAACATATTAGTATTTTTTGTTTACTGCTTACATTGGGCTAAATCTGCAACCGCCTAGTTCATTGAGTTCTTCTTGTGTATAGAAAAGCCTACTCAACTAAGGGGTGAAATTTAGCAGTAAATAGATGGGAGGGGACTGGGGAGGGGTAAATAGTAGGCTTTGTAACAAACAAACAACTAGGCTGAACCTGAATTGCATATGTGTTTTGTCCTGAGGAAATCATTTGAATTATTACAAGTGTGTGTGTTTTCTCCGAAGAAAATATTACTATGACATGACTTATCATTTGTTGGCATCATATAGTATTACTTTTCCCTTTTGAGCTGATTATTAGTGCATTATTGGCTTCTTTGTGCTTTATTTTCATAGCACACTAGTGTCAGAGTTATCTCCAAGAATGTCCTGTCCACCAATGCTGCAATTTATCCCGCAACAGCAGTTACATATCAGAGGTAAACAAACTTCTCTACCACCTTTGATTAAGTGGCTTGTCCTTTGAAGTCTTGTCTCCCACACGCTTCATTCTCCGCGTTCAATTTCCTGGTTTCCTTCTTTCATAATGTTTGTCTATCATTGTCTAGGCTAGATAATGGAAAAGCGCTCTCTTTAACAGCTCTTCCGGTAATGGCATGAATAAGCAATTCCTTTAATTTATTAGTAAATCATATAAAACTTAATAAGGATTTCAGCTTTATGGTGCAGGATATTGGTTTTCATATCTTTAAAGAAATATCAGTTTTTAAAGTTTTCAACTGCATGATATACTCAAGTAAAATTGCTGTAGGAATACAATAACACGATAATACACATGCAATAACAACTGGAATTCATTATTACACCTTAAACCAGGAACTCTAACATTCCGCTTGCTTGGTGACAAACATATGAATCTTAATATGTGCTAATCATTATAATTTAGTTCATTAGTTTAGCAAGAACATTTTTGTGGAATTCCACTCGACAAACTTTAAGATTGATAATTGGAAAGGTTAAGGTTTAAGATACAAACTTAGTGTTAAAGAGTGGCTAAAATGTCTAATCGTAGTGTTGCTGTAAGAAATAGATATGCTAGAAGGAAATCAGACAGAAGAATAACAGAGAAAATGTGGCAAGGTAATAAGTATAAGTAATAGAAAGAATTAGCCAAGAACAGTCACTTCTCATCTTATCAGCAACCATTATCTTGAATTCCAGATTTTGGGGATTCTTTTATGTATTTATCATAATTTTCCTATCAGCTTGTTCAGAAAGTTATCTCACCAAATAAATCAGTCAATACCTAAACTAGTTGAGGTAGGGTATATGAATCCTTTGTTCACCAAAATATACGCAAGAATTTTGACCAGCTCCCTATCACAAAATGACCTTTGACTATTTAGTTGTCATCAGATTTCATTTTGTACAAGTTGGACAAATTCTGCAGCTTATAAACTAATTCTGCTTTAATTTTTCATATATCATGCTACTGCAGAGAGGGTATGTAATAGGGGAACTGATATTCAACTAAAAAGGGAGAAATTACTGAGCTGTAATTTTCAACTTAGGGAATACAAAGCAAAAAACAAAAAAGGGAGGTTCCAGGTTACTAAACTTAGCTAAGAAAATTAAAAAGCAACTTCTTCCATGCCTTCTCCTAGGTGGGTCCTCTGCTATATATGCTTCTCGGTACTAGGAATATCCCTATCCCTTCTCTAACGGTTTTGGCAGAGGCAATGTTCCTTTGAATTGGGGACCACATATTGGTCCAGGTGTTTGGCAATTGACTCTCTCTTGGACTGTGCTTGAGTATAGCTGAAGTGTCCTGCTGATCTTTTACAGGTTATGATGTATTATTTGTGAGTATAGTATTTGTGAGACTGTTTAAGAAAACTGATCAGTCCAAAAAGTGACTCTGTGATTGAATTTGGATAATGCATTAAAATAGCGTGTTTATCTGAAAGGGGGAGAATAGAAACTCTAGAATTCTCTTTGAGAAGTTGCAAGGGATGTTCCTACAATTTGTTAAAGTAGGAACCTAGCTAACAAAGAAAGACATGATATCCGAACTTATCTTATTTTCCTCCACGGTAGAATTTTGATAGCTCATATACTAAAAAGACAACCTGACAAAGACTTGGAATTCTTGACGGGTAAAGAACCTTAGAGATTGAAACTTGGCGTGCTAACTGCTGTATTTCTTAAGAACCTTAGGCCTGTAGAACTTTTTAATCTCACATAAGAACTTCAGGTATCCATTCTTATTCTGGTACAGATATGGTAATTTATCTTATCTTATTTCAGTAGGATTTCTCATCTCAATGACTGCATGTAGAGAATAATCACTTAATATGCATGATGGTGGTTCCAGGTTATTGAATCACTGTACCTTCTCACGAGGATGCCTAAGATCTTTGGTCAATCCAGTATTTGCTGCTGGTTCAGGTGATTATAGTCAAGCCTCAGATCTTTCTGTTTATGGAAAACTCGGTCTTTTCTGTGGTTGTATCTGCAATCAGTCTATTAGAGTCATAGTCTTCTCTGTTATGACAGGGCTAGAGGCATCTGTTGCTGATGATGAGTCTTTGATAAGCATTAAAAATGCCAAGATAGCCGTGGAATCTCAAGATACTGAAAAGATACAGGTAATCTCACAGGACTGCTTTCTTTTCATCAACTTTAGTTCATCTCGTTTATTATGTCATTTTGAAGCACCCCTTGTTTATTCTTGAGAGTGTATTTGAGGTGTACAGCTCATGTACTTGTTTGAACGATGGAATTGGGAACACGTTTACCTGCCTTTGATTAGCTTATAATTGGCTATTGTATAAAATATATCAAAGATGAGGAAAATGTTAAAAAAGATAAAGGACACTTAATGGTATAGACACAAACAATACCTCCATTTTTTATAGTGAAATTTACTTTTTCCTTAGGCCATCTCCTAAAAAAGGAAAAGGTTTTTGCCTTACACATTAGTACGGAAAGCTACATACAACCTACTTTTACTCTTCTTGCCATTCTCTATTACTACTAATTACTAGAAAAAGGAAGGTAGCTTGTAGCAAGATTTTCCCTTTCTTGACCTGCAGAATCTGAATTTTCAACTTTTTTCAAAAGGAAAATTGTGGTTATTGCTAGTGAAATATGTTCAAATTGGGAACTGAGAAAAAGTTTTTATTAGATTTGACATTCAAAGCATGTTCCTCTGACTCAGAACATGGGCAAAGAGAGATCATTGCTTCATGAAACAGACTAGTGATGCATTCTCTGCAGCTTTAGAGCGTATTGGTATTAACTTTTATTCAATAATAATCCGATATCCTTTAGTGAACTCCAACTCTGAGGTTTAACCTTGTGATATATAAAGGTAAATGACAAACCAAAATAGGATGATGAATTACACTGTAAGGGTGAACGACACCTTTTCTCTCTTCCCCCCTTTTCCTCATCAATTGTTTACCTTTACCGTTTGGTGTCCTTGTCATTTGTTCAGCATGGAAAAGTTACATAGAAACAGAGCTGAAAGGTCTGAACCAAACTGCTTAAGGACCTTCTTGTTAATTATTATTTCATCATTTTAATCACAGTTAAAGCCCTCCCTGCCCCCAGCTGTCCCCTCAAACCCAATGCCGCCTAATATTTATAAGAAGCCAAAGTTATATTAAACGAGCATCTTTATTCTTGTCTGTATTAGTGAAAAAAGGTTGTTCCATAATGGAAGTGTTTTTTTTATAATTATCCTATAATGGAAGTGTCTAATACATTCAAAAATGCCTGTCTGATTTGTGTGATATTTCCACTATATTCTTCACTCCATTCAGTGAGAGCACACAAGGTATCAGATCACTTGACTTCTAAATTGGTTGCCTGGTATAAGGAGAAACAAGCTGTACACATTTGGATAATGAACTATAGCTCAGTAGCTTTTTTCAGGAGCAACTCTCACAGACTTCATGGCTTTATCCTGATCCCCTTGGTATCCAAATTAGAATATATTATATGAATATGGCCTGTAGAGCTTTCTATTAGCAATAACTAAAACTGGTATACATGCATGTATATTTTTTGTATTTCTCGTCTTAATAAGGTGTGGATATGTTCATCACTCTTATGTATTGAAGATGCATATTGTTTGTTCTCCCATGTGGTTGGTGGTATTTTGCAAATTCCTTAATTTTCTTTTCTTAGGTCAGAGTAGATGTGGACAAGGAGGACACAAGAATAGTTTTTGAGAAAGTTTTGGCAAATTTAGCACGTTCTGCACCACCTGTTCCAGGCTTCCGCAGGGAAAAAGGAGGTATATTTTTATTTAATGATTTGATCAAGGAGACATTGCTACAACTTTCAATCTCCTAATGGCCGTAAATATTATCACCGATTATTTCCTCAACCTTATTGATATTTTCTTTCCTTCTTACATCTGACTTGCTTTTGGCAGTCTATACCATTTAATCGTATAACGTACGTAAGCTGATTCGACTTAGGCATTCAAAAGTATCCTTTATTCATGTCATGTTACTATTTGTCTTTTGTAAGAGTTCTCAATTCTTTGAGGTACGTGCTACTTGGCCTGGACACACCGTCCTATTAATAATAAAGAGTTCTCAATTCTTATCCTGTTTGTTTCAATAGTCAACTTTGTCCTTGGCCAGGAAAATCTTTGGAAATGTCAGAAACTAGCATTTGCACTGAGTAACATGAAAGTTGGCTAGTGAGATCAGTGTGATAAGGGAGTCCAAAGGTGGACCCAAAATTTTTACGCGGCGGGGGCACAGTATACTGCTCAACCCCTAATGGCTTTTAGTGTTCAGGGTGCCAAGTGTTTTAAATTAACTATTTTCAAGTATATGTATATACGTATACAAGATTTTTGCCGAAGCTTACGGGGTCCGGTGACCCCTCACTATAACATATAGGTCTGCCTCTGCAAGGGGATATATCACAATATTCTGTTTTGGCAGAATGTGAGTTGGATAAACTTGATAAGCAAGAAATGAACATAGTGGTTTTGGGAATGAAAACTATTCTTGTTTGGGTAATTTGCTATTGACCGGTGTTTCTTGCGTTTTTTCTTTCAATTTTAATTGTGAGGGGCCTTGGTAGATAGAGAGTGGAGGCCATCAAAGTTTGGTCGGGTCTTATCCTATATCCGTCTCACTTTCGCAGTGATCACATACAACTTCAGCTAATATGCCATGTTCCGTTTTTAATATTTTGTAAATTTACAGTCTTTCAATCTCTAGTGCATGAATCTAACTTATTGTAATGTTGTGTGCATGGTTGCTGCTCCAGGGAAAACATCTAAGGTATGTACATTGCGGTTCTCATGGCCAGATTTCTTCCTTTAGTTTTTCCTCCTGTAATGTTCCTCTGTAAACCTCTTTTCATGACACCAAAGCTTACAGCCCAATTTATATTACCTTGTTTGATTAGCACTAAGACCAAAAAAGTTTGTATAGATTATTTTCTGGCATTAGCTGGAGAGTATCTGTAACAATAATTGTATTTTTTTTCCCTTCTAAAGGATTTTTTTTCCAGATGTTAAATATCAGTATGAAACAAAGTACTATTATTTCATGTCAATTTGACTGGAGAAGGATGATTTTTCCATATAGGGGAGGGGGTTAAGTAAATGAGATGAATGGAGTTTTAAATGGAGAAGGATGATTTTTCAAGGATAACAAAGACCTCTTAAAATGTCCTGGAACAAGAAGGTCTCAAAGTGTGACTCGTTTGAAGTACTTCTGCTTATTATTTTGCAGATTGGTCCTCATTATTTGTGATTGTTCTTCTTGCTCTTAGTCGTCTCTTTAAGAAATATATTATTTAATATGTTGTACCGGAAATGAGAAATTATATCCTAGTTCTAGTGCATTTCTCTTCTTTTAAGCTTGACAGTGATTGATGACTTCCACAGGTTCCTAGGGACTTTCTACTGCAGATACTTGGTGAAGATCGAGTTACCAATTTTGTAATCCGGGAAATTGTTACCTCAACCCTTGCTGATTATGTGAAGAAGGCAAGTTAATCAACATTATTTTAACTGTTGTTTAATTCTAATTAGATCTTCTCTAAACTTTGAAGGTCATTAATTCTGCAGGAGAACTTGTCAGTGAAGGATAACAAGATTAGCACCACCCAAACTGCCGATGAACTCAAATCATCGTTTACTATTGGAACTGAATTCGGATTCAATGCCACCTTAGAGCTTGAAGATACAAAAACTGAAGCCACCATATAAACTGACAGTAGATGTAAGGTCAATCTCATTATTTAATCTGTTAGATTCAGTAATTCTTGAGGCCAGTAGATTGAAGATCTTCAAAGAGCTACTCCTATTAATTTGTAAAATGTGAGAAGTGATGGCTTAGGTTGCATGCATGATGTATACATACATATATGATGTGGTGTAACATTTCTCTTTATGGCTTTGTTGGGTTGTTACTTGTGGTGGTAGAAAATATCTGTCTCTGATAACGTTTGCATTAGGCAACTATCAGCTTTGAATTGGAAAAGAAATCCAATAAAAGTTAGTATTAATTGCAGTCATCGATTCTCTCAAGAGGTTACAATTGTCACGAGCAAAGATATTAATAACGAGGAAGACTTTTTTCTCTGCTATTCTGCTCAAGCCTGACTGAGGAAGATTACGGGGCATAAAACAAAAAAATATGGTGATGGGGCATATTATTATGTGTAATGACCCCTTCATTCATGATAAATAATATACAAAAAGATAAAAAAGAAAAGTCATTCCATTTCGATAAAAGCCCCACACCCAAGTTTCATAATTTTTTGTTACAAGAAGAGCGACCCAAAAATAGAAAGAAGAGTATGAGGGGCAGCGGCTTACAATAAGAAAAACTCTCATCCTCGTACATGCAGATGACCAACTTGTTAATACATCTTTCTCAATGACTATCCTCTCCTATTTTAGCTCTTTTTTTAGGGCAAGGTCATTTTCATTCACTCTATATGTTTAGTGTGAAGCAACTTTATGATCTAATGAATTCATAAAAATCAGTTAACAAAAGGCAAACTAAGAATAAGCTTATTGATTCAGGTAGTGAGATGCTCCAATCGAAAGGAACAACGTATACGCTAGAAAGACATATAGGCAAGTTTTTCATAACTTTTTTTCCTTAGGGATTTTGTTACAATCTAACCAACTCTCTAACTTTTTGGGATCGAGAATTAGTCTTTTGATCCTCCTTAAGCTTGCCTCGTCTTTCGTTTTGGTTGGGGCATACTGCAGATGATGACGAATCAGCCAACACTAGATAGGAAAGGTTTCGCTTGAAACTCTCGAACCTTTCCACTTCCACGGTCACTTTAGAATTTGTTTTTTGATCTTGTTGATATTTTGACATCCCAAATCGAGGTGGCTCTAAACTCAAGTTTGTCTACCTCTCAAGTCACAGAGATATGAGAGGGGCTTCGGAGCCTTAATTCAAGCTAGAAAACTAGCCATATCAATCTAGGTAAGTGCTGATAACGAAATTATTTTTTATCCTCAGATAGTGAAATAAAATAGTATTTGAACTAGGGCGGATCCGAGGAGGTCTTATGTACTCTGTCATTTCATTGGTGGTAGTCAGAGAAAAAAATCGTTCATTAAGACTTTTGGAACTGGACAATAGATGTTGTTTAAAGACCTTTCCGAAAATCATTTGTAAAGGGCAAGTATCACGCTCAATATACATAGAGCAATAATGTTATGAGATACATATATTAAACTACATTGTCACGTGACACCTAAACCGCTTCATGAAGATGAAACCAAGTTCGTGAAGAATATGACGAATCCAAGAAGTTTTAGCAATAATACGAGTAATAATCATTGTAGAATTTCGAAACTGTATGTCATTTATTTGCACGTAATCCAAGAACATAGCAAAACAATAAGCAATCACAATTAAATTTGATGAAGCATCACGTGAGAACAATTCAGAAGCAATAGTACCATGTAAGTGCTTGAAAATGCACCTCACACGCTATAAATTAGTAGTATGAGAAGCACACGTGAATTAATAAACTAATAGTTAGAGCATAGACAATATCAATCTTAATCTAAATTACTGAGCAAGAACAACAAATTGTGTGTACCTTGTTACGCGCAACGGAAATCGTTTTAATTACTACCAAGAAAATTGCTTCCAAATCTATTTTGAATCACTAGGAAACAAAAGTTAATCTTTTACCAATTAAATGCCCTAACTTGCGTGTGTTTTTCGTGTAGGGAGGATTAGTCAGAGAGAAAATTCTTATGCTTGAGAAGTTCTGTGTTTTCTCTTTAACATAAATAGGCAGAGTAATAGCAGTTAAGAAAGATAACTCAGCACTCCCTTTTGCACGTTTACTTTAGTGGGAGTTTGTGATTGTGTAGTAACTTCTATTAATCTCTCTTACTTATCTTACCTAATCGGGACGGGTCAACCCACACGGAACGACCCACGACTCATAATCCAACATCTCCCACTTCGCTCATAGTGGGCTAGACCGATGTCTTTGACACACAATTCATATTAGCAAATTGGTGCGACATGCGAGCACAAAGAGCTGTAACATTCCAAAACTAATTAAAGGTTGTACTAAAGCTCTACGTAGAAATTCAATCACATATGGAGAGGATTCATTACTAGCATGAGGATCTTATTACTCGCAATACCCCAAACATCATTCACTTCTCCTATAACTTGTTATCTGATTCCTCATCCTCGAAAAGAAGGTAAACTCGAGTTCATGTATAACTTTATCCATAATTACACTTGTTACCCTGTGGTAAGTGCAATGGTCGACCTATGAATACAAGTTAGAATATTTTATTTTAGTTGTCTTCCCTTTCTATTCGAAACTGTGCATCCCAGATCAGCTGCTTTCCTAGATATGCACTGCCAAATCACTCATGGCTATTAGTGACATGCTACAGTAACAACATCAATTGGTACTTCAAGAAACAGTAAAAGATCAAAGGGTATTCCAATAAAAGTTAATATAACTTTTGTGGATCTCACACAATGAAGAAGCATGGATCAATTCTTCCATTATCCCATTGGTCGTCAACACGCGTGC
>ML394902.1:20243-49675 GCA_005239525.1 Nicotiana knightiana | reverse complement strand
CTTGTCTCATCAAGTCCATAATACGAGCCACGCTTTCCATATCCTCCACTTCCTTGCTCCTATCAAACTCATTAACATTATTAGAAACATTACAATAAAAGCTCTGAGAAGGATAATAAGAATTAGGACAACCATCCCAATGGACACCTTGACAACCACACACATTACAAAAATCCCACACATTAGATTGAGATGGACAATATTGCCACATGTGTGGTCCTCCACAATATGGATAAGGATCGTCATAATAAGAAAGATAATAAAATATTAAATATACAAATAAAAAATAAAAAATAAAAAAATAAAAGCTTAAATAGACAAAAGTAAAAATTCAATCTAGTAGAATAGTTAATTTCTAAGTCTCCGGCAACGGCGCCAAAAACTTGTTGCTCCCAAACGCACACGCAAGTATACGTGGTCGACAAGTAATATAGGATTGTAAGTCCAGATATCGTACCCACAGGGACTTGTGTTAAATATCAACTAAATTAAACACAAACAATTAATCTATTCAAGCGAATACTAAAGTATGAATATTTAACTAAAATTAATCTTGAATAGTAAACTATGAAATTAAAGAAATAATTGGCGAAATTAGACACGAATTCAATAAGAGCCGATATTCTAGATCTATGGGTTAGCAAACAATCCTGTTGAGTATTCCACTTAAATCGTCTAATTAATTTATTTGGTTTATTGGTTGACAGGGTTAATATTACTCGTAGCCTTCTCCCGAAGTACTATTCGTCTATTCAAGCTTACCTAACGCCTATATTCCTATGAAATAAGGATTAACAAGAACGCATTAATAATTCATGTATCGTAACCAAGCAAGGCGATTAGGTATATTCCTATCCTAACCGCAAATCCACTCCCCTAAAGGGTTAAGATCTTGCTCTACCCAATCTTATATGCAATCTAGAATTCCCTCTCCCGAGTTCAATCCTAGATTCGTAGATAGTATTCAATTGGTGATCAAGAAATCAAATAATTAATCGCAAGATTGAATAAATAAACCAATATGATAAATAATAAAAACAATTCAAGCTTCAAACTACAACGTTCATGTAGCACCCAAAACTATAGAACTAATAAACTATGAAACTAAAGGAAGAGAAGAGAAGAGAAGAAAAACTAGGTAGAAGCCTCCTTCAAGCGTGGTGTGTGTTCCTCCATGTGAATTCCCCTTCAAAATATGTTAGCCTCCTTCAAAAATAAGCTTAGACTTGCTTTTATACGTGTTGGGTAGGTTTAGGGCCGAAATAACCGTGTCCCGGGAAAAATAGGACAAAAAACTCATCACCGGCACCCTGGCTAGCACCGGGCGCCCACCAAGGCGCTGTCCCAATTTGTGTACTGCCTCCAGCTCCACAGGTAGGGCTGGGCGCTACCTGTGGCGCACAAAATCGCCACTTTTCCCGGTTTTTGCGTTTTCGTCCGTTTTGGCTCAAATTTCGCGCGTTTTGCCCCTGATTGATCCCGAATAATTCCTAAACATAAAAACACTTTAAGTTAATATAAATCCTCACATTTAACATCTAAAACCCACAAAACAAAAGTAAAACACGAGGCAATATACATAGAAATATATACACTTTAAGCTAAATATCAAAGCCCTTGCAAACTTGGGGTCATCAGTCGAAGATGACGAACTTAACTTCGCGACTGTCATAAAAATCTAAAGATCGGTGATCGAAGAAGGCCACACCGAAATATACTCTACAAGTCTAACCTTGGATTGGAGAAAAAAAATATATAGAATACCTAAAGAACGGGAAGCTCCATCGAATCCAAAGGAGTTGATAGCTCTACGAACAAAGGCAACACAGTTTACTTTGTCCAAAGATGGAATGTTGTTTTAGGAGAATGTTTGATGGGCCATTGGCAATATGTTTAAGAACCGGAGATACCGACTACGTCCTATGGGAGATTCACGAAGGCAATTGTGAAAATCATTCTAATGCTGAATCATTAGTTTACAAATCATCAGAGCGGGATACTACTGGGTCGATATGGAAAAGGATACAAAAGAGTTCATTCAAAAGTGCGACGTATGTCAAAGATATGCGCCAATGATTCACCAGCCCGGGGAACAGCTCCATTTGGTCTTATCCCCCTGGCCGTTCATGAAATGGGGAATGGACATCGTTGGTCCTCTCCCCTCGGCCCCAGGTAAAGCTCTATTTATTTTAGTTATGACCGACTATTTTTCTAAGTGAGTTGAAGCACAGACTTTCGAGAAAGTTAGATAAAAGGAAGATATAGACTTCATCTGGGACTACATTATATGTCGATACGGGATGCATGCCGAGATTGTGCGTGATAATGGAAAGCAGTTCATCGGCAGCAAAGTGACTAAATTTCTTGAGGATCACAAGATCAAAAGAATTTTATCGACACCTAATCACCTCAGTGGGAACGGACAAGCCGAATCGACCAACAAAACTATTATCCAAAATCTTAAGAAGAGACTGACCAACGCCAAAGGAAAGTGGAGAGAGATACTTCCCGAGGTTTTTTGGGCGTACCGCACAACATCTAAGTTAAGTACGGGGGCAACACCGTTCTCTTTAGTTTATAGTACCGAAGCTCTTATCCCGGTCAAGCTGGGGGAACCTAGCGTCAGGTTCTGATATGCAATAGAAGAATTAAATCACAAGGTCAAGGTTGGGGAACCTAGCCTCCGGTTCCGATATGAAATAGAATAATTAAATCACGAGGCCATGAATACGAGCCTAGAATTGTTGGACGAAAGACGAGAAGCCACTCTCGTTTGATTAGTCGCACAAAAACAGCTAATCGAAAGGTATTACAATTGAAGAGCCAATCTTCGACATTTCAAAATCGGGGACTTTTTGCTAAGAAAAGTCACCCTCACCACCCGAAATCCGAATGAAGGAAAATGGATGACTTGGGATACTACAAGCTTGGCACGATGAACGGTGAACGGTTATCCAACAATTAGAACGTATCGCTCCTAAAATGATACTACTGTTAAGGTACAAACCTTTTCCATTTTCATTTATATTTCAAACTAACCATTGCAGGTGTTCGATCAGAAACGACGATGGATCCTTCAACACGAAGTCTTTAGGTCCGAAAGCACGCGTTGCACTCTTTTTCCCTTAGACCGTTTTTGTCCCAAATGGGTTTTCCGATGAGGTTTTTAATGAGGCAACATTGATCGTACTAACTTAGAACAATTCAACAGTATCGAGGCTTCTTTACAATCGACCTCGAATACTGGGGCCATTACCCTCGGATGTCAACTTTATTACAAGAAAATTACTTCGTAACAGCGGGGTCTCGATAGGTAAATTTGTAAGGGTCAAATGGTCGAATGAACCGTGCCCATATAGGTTGCTCGAGCCCTGACATCGAACATGTACGCATGTATAATCATCTATTAAGAGAAGTATTTTTCCTTGTCTTAGAAAAGTTTTCTACTTTACAATTTCGTACTATTAATCCATTGTGTAAACAGGCTTAAGGGTAGATCATATTTGAAGTTCGAACAACTAACCCCACACTCGAGGACTACCATCCGAAAAATAGACGAAATCGAATTATTAAAACTTCGAGATTATAAGACCTTAGAGGCAACCATTGATTTCCACGGCCACCCCAATCAGGGGCTGACACTTCGGGCAAAATCGAAGTGAAACGGAAAAATAATCCCAAGAGGCAAATCCCAAACTAAAAAGTCTACGGCTAAAACAGACCTTCGAATATTTTCATAAAACAGGCCTTCGAATATTTTCATAAATCGGTTAAAAACGCTACCCTCGGCAAAATTACAAAGGGCTTCGATAATATCAAGCCTCGAAAACTCTAATGAGTACAAAATTGTTCAAACTCTCGAATAATTCCTGACTTCATGCTAAGGCATTACAAATTTTATACAAATGACAAAAACTCTTCAAGCCGAAAAGGGAAAAAAGCCATAAACATTGTTTTTACAAATGCCATATCGGTCTAATACAAAAGCCTAAAGGCCGATTTTTAATTTGAGTTCGAGAAGATTATCCTCACTCAAATAAAACATAAGGGTTACCTTACTTCGAGTTTGAGCAAGCACTCACTCGATCATAAAAACTATACTAGTTCGGTCAAATTGCCTAAGCTTCGAACTTATGAATATAATCTCATAAGGCATAAATGAAGCAAAAATTTCATAAGGCGGAAATAAAGCAAAGATAAGATATAAAGGAAAAAATATCTTTATATATATAAAGTTATTTACAAGGGCAACGTGGCCTGATTGGAATTCTATTATAAAATTCAAAAAGAAAGATCCAAAGTGCCTAATCTTCTCCAGATTTGGCTGCTGCAAGCTCCGTGACCAGCTTCTCCGATCGGAGGTTACTAAACCCAACTGAGTCTTGAACTCCTCAATTTTCTTGGCTTCCACCAAGTTCTTATCTTTCAAGCTTTGGAGTTGACTCTCGGCCGGGATAGTTAAGCTCGAGTAGCCTCTCTCTCTGAGGCAAGACGGTCCATGTTTTGTTTCCATGCTATGGTTTCTGCCTTCACCGTATCTACTTCTTCACGAAGTTTCCCTATTATCTCGAGCTTATGTTGGACCTGTGAGATCGAACAGTTAGCCGTCACGCCCGAACCGATGCCAAAATCATCTAAGATTCTTATTACCTGCTCGGTCATGTCGTTTTGTTCCTTCTGAGCCGCAGCTGGCTCAGCTCGAATGCCCTTGGTTTCTTCTTCTTTCTGCTCACTGAGAAGCTTGAGGGCGTTTTTCTCCTGAGTGAGCCCTTGAATTTCGGCCTCGTACCGACTCAGTTCTCCTCGAGACCTAGATAAGGCTTCATGATGAAGCATTGAGGCCTATACAAATAGGAGAAAAAGAATTAGGCATGAAGAGAAAAACACAAGTATGGAAACTAGTACTGACAAAGAGTGTTGGGGCTTACCCGATTCAAAGCCTGCTGGGCCTCGTTAAAGAGACATGGTGCTCTCACCTCGTCCATCACAGCTTAGTCTTCCTCCATGACCAGGCCCTGGATATAACTAGCCACCCCTATGGGGGCGGCAAAAACTCGTGCTCCGAGATCGAGATAATGATTGTCCGTTTACACCCGGGATTGACACTGGGGGCCGGAAACTGGCTGGTCAATCTGAAACTCGAAGAACTTCCACCCGAACTCTTCCTCGTTATCTCTAAGTCACTAAGGCCAGCAGTATCTTCGACCCCAATGAAATAACCTTAGAAAAGGTCATTCCCTCTGTGGGCTCCTTCTATGTAAGGAGTCTTCATGGCTTGAGCCTCCCGAATCGTCTCCTCAGAAAATGAAGGAAGTGACGGGGAGTCTACGATTTTTATTACCCCAAGTGGGTCTCATGGGGCATTCTCTCCATCTCGAGGAGCCTCGAGACTATCCTCCAAAGTCGTTTCTGCTGTCTTCTCACCTCGAGGTGAGGCACCATCGCCATTTGTCAACCCGGGGACTTCACCTAAGTCTCCTCCCGAGGACCAATCAGCTCGGGGCAGAGTGATTTCGACTCCTACCGACTCAGTAGCCTTTTGGGCCTCGGAATTCGTCTTTACTCGGTCTACTAGCCCGGAGTCGTTTTCTTTTTCTTCCTCTGCCTCCTTTAGGAGTTGAACTTACTCAACAGACAAGGGAATGATGTTCCTTCTTGGCCTACGAGCCACTCTCTTCTTAGGCTCTGGCCCCTCAGAAGCCGATGTCCTTTTCCTCGTGTTCTCCTTTGCCGGCTTCGTATTAGAAGGTGAGGCTTCTTCTTCACCGGACGGGGGCCTAATGACTGCATCTTTTTCGAGACCTGTAGAAGAAGAAATTGAGTAAGTTCAGAGATATGTTTTAATCAAATCATTATATACAAGAAAAAGGCTTACCATGGTTCTTGGCTTCCCACCAGTCCTTTGATAAATCATGCCATGCGCGCTCAGCATATGTTGAGGTCAAGACCAGACTCCTAACCCAACTCTCAAGATAGGGAACGGCATCCGTCATCCAGGTAGCAACTATACTAAAAAGAACATCGATATGATAAAGTGAAGAATTGAAATTAACATGCAGAAACTAATAATGGAATCATACTTACGTTTCATGTTCCATCTTTCGGGAAAGGGCATGCTTTCAGCCGGAAATAGGTCTGAGGTCCTCACTCGGACAATTCGACCTATCCAACCCCGATCTCTATCCTCGTCTATGTTTGAGATGAAAGTCTTGGTGGCCCGGTGATCTCAGTCAAACCCACACCACAATTAGGTAGTGAGTCAGTCGATGCAATAATAAACCCAACGAAGGTCGGGATCGAATCCACAGGGAGTTAGAATATGGATTAGGTATATATTTTGCGTAAATGTATGTTTTGGCCAAAATTACACTTCCACAATATTGATTGTTGTTCTACTTCTACTTTGTTCTATAGTTTGCAAGTATAAAACTACGGGACAAAATTTTTGGTTTTGAGTTATTTTTTAAATGATAAAAGGATATAGGGTCGTGACATCCACCTAGGTGGCTACCTAATGGGTTGTAAACTCTAGGGAAAGTTTGATTGGTCCGGATCGTAATATAGCAATCACACCCGGGTACTTTATACCCCTCAGTAGTTTGAGTTATTTTGCCCAATTTTGATTTCTCAAGTCCAAATGGGTATTGCACAATACAAGTGAAAATAGCTCAAGTCGGGTCTTACTATCTCTAGATTCAACCCTTTAATTGGGGCTATCAATTTCTTGAGTTCACCCCAATTTCTTGTTAGCCAAGTTTACTAGATTTAGTCTCTCTTTCTCCAGTGTAGACTAAGTCAATTAGGCATGAATCAATATTTGCAACCATTAATTCTTTGGTTCAAGCAAGAACTAGGCTAAATATTTAATGTTTGATTTTCATCTTTTTAGCTCGTTTCCCAATATTCCTGCAAGAAAGCTCATTTCATTAGTTCTTTGGAATACCTTTAAGCATTTTCGAGCTAAAATACAAGTAAAAGAGAGCAAATAAGCGGTCAAAATCCCTACTTATCACCCGGCGCTGCAATTTTATCAACCCACCTCGGTAGATTCAGGGGATATATAACCTTATAAGGTGGTTGAGGGTGAAGGGGAGCCCGTCGATTTTGCTCATGAAGAATCGAAGCAATATTACAATCCTCCAGAATGAGGGATGGAGTTGTCCGAGGATCACCTAGTGCTTTTTGCAGAAGTCCACGATAATTGGATCAAGGGGACCCAGCATGAAAGGGTAAGTGTAAACACTCAAGAACCCTTCCACATGGGTAGTAATATCTTCCTCAGGGGCCGGTATCACGACCTCTTTGTTCTTCCAGTTACAATCCTTCTTCACTTGTTTGAGGAAATTCTCGAATATCGAGCATATGTATCTCGATACCGGCTCGCATCGATTGGGGACTGATGAAGTTTTCTCGACCTTGAAGTCGGAACTAATAACGCACCCCCGGGAACTAACTCCTCAGGGCGTGGCTCCGCTGTTGTTTTCTTGCTGGCCGGCCGAGATGAGGAGTCGCTTTCCTTTTGTGGCACAGTCTTTGACGTTTTTGCCATTTGATTTTGAGAATAAAGAAGAATGGAGGTGATAGTATTTGGCGTTTTGAGAAGGGATCAACTGGGGAACTTGAAGATTTGAAGATGAATAACTTGAAAGATGCAGAAAGCTTTGAAGATTAGCGCAGAAGAGATTCAAAGTAAAGTTTGAAAGAATGGAAAAGGGACCTATTTATGGTTTCACGGCGACGGTTCAAAGCTGCTAGTGGCCGACCTCAATTGACACACATTAAATTCCTGGGGAACTGTACTGACAGGACGTTTCGGTCACCTCTGTCACTTACGTCACAATGACGACATCATGAAAAATCGAGGTAAAGATCGAAAACTCAATTCGTTTCTTGTCGTTACACTCCAAAAAATGAGGGGACTAGATGTATACGGTTAAAATCGGGCTCATCGCTTTTGTTGATTGACCGAGACTAGGATGGTGGGTCGAGGATCGGCCCGTATTATATCAGACCGAGACATGTAGGTGCAGTACCGAGCTCGGGATTCGAAGTACCAATCGGGATCGAGACCAGTAATGATTGAAACCAAAAAAGATAGACCTCGAGCAAGACTGAAGATAGTATTTTAACGGAAAGCCGAGGTATCCGTGATCGGTTGAGAATCATGACGAAAATCTCGGAATGGATCAAATCAAGAACGATTATATAGCTAATCATGGGATTTCCTTCTATAATTAAAATTGTACCATAAGTACAATTCATCTACCATATAGAGGGGATTTCTAATCATTTATAATCATCTATTTCTCGCATAACAAAGCAATACAATACTCTTTTACTCTCTTGAACTCTCTTGTTCTTCAGTTCAGTTCATATTACTTAACTACATTCTCAGCCGGTTCGAGGGCGATCTAGCTCGAGGGCCGAGTTGCATTTTATACTGGTTTGCTTTATTTTACCGTTAATTATTAGCATTAATCATCACATTTATCGATTTGTGCTAGGTGAAATCACGTATCCTTAAAATCATTTATAAATTTAATTATTATCCGATTTTAAGGGTAAACAATAATATCTGTAGAATAGAGTAAGATTCATATTATTAGGAGATACTAGTATCTCATGAAATAATTAAAGACGTACTCAAACTAACATCCTTGGAACAGAATCAGTAATAACTTTTGCATATATTGAAGACAGACGGGCTTAATATGGAAAAGGAAAATGAGAGTGACCATTCCATAGCAGAATACACAACAGCAGCATAATGACGTTGACCTTACATAATAAGAAGAAGAGAACAGTGAGGATGTTAAAAGAGACTATGGAAATATATGTATAAAAGACGACAAGTGTTTCTACATGTCATCCCTCCTTAACTGCAAGTGTACCTCCTTCACCCAGTAGTTATTGTACGAGGCAAAATCTGTAGTACCCAAGCTAAGATAATATTATGGAAAGGTTTCTTGAGTCGATGTTACTCGAAACAACCCAAGAAGCAGCAAAATCCTTGGTCAAAGCATCGACATGAGTTGTCGTCGAAATGTCGACAAAAGCCGTAATCGAAATGTCAACAAGGGTCGAGGTCGAAGTTGAACATCGATGATAAGAGCTGTAACGACTTGTTTGTCAAGATAGGATATTAGAAAAGAATATTCTAGTGGATATTCTCTATACTTTTACAATTAGAGTTTCTTAGAAAAATGTCTCATATATATGGGGAAAAAATGATACTGACATGTGATATTCATTTGTAAATGTTGGGCTTTAAGCTTGGTGTAGCTTAATTTTAAGCTTGGTGTAGCTTAAAGAGGGTGAATGGGAAATGGAGGAAAAATGAAATATTTGAGTTTCCCTCCTTGGCAAAGGGACATTGTCCCACATTGGAGGAAGAAAAGACTTTTGATGGGTATATATACAATTGCTCTTCTTCTAGCTCTTAAAGAGTTGAGAAGAAGTCAAGCCTCACGCCGTCGTCGCTCGCTCGGCTCGGCTCGGCTCGGGCTCGGCTTCGTTAATTAATTAATGAAAATTCAATCCGGAATAACCTATGACCTGCGACCCTCCGTTTTCTATTTCTTTTTCCCGCAATATTCCCACCTGTTCCTACAGCTATGGCTGTTCTGAAAGGTTGCAAACCTTTTCAGAATCAGAGCCAAATGGTCTATAAATATGCGTTGAATCCCAGAATTTTTACTTACTAAATTTTCTGATTATCTTCTTCTTCTTCTGCACAATATTTTCCAGTGTGTTTTACGACCATTGAGTGGTTTTACGACCACTGGTGAGTTAAATCGTTCTATTCTGGGAGAATAATATTCCAACACCTCGGGTACTTGAGGGGAATAATTTCCTTAATGACACACTGTGCATTCAGTGGACTCGATTTATTCCTATACTGCTTTTCCTAAATTTATTTGGTTAAAATGATACTACTAACTTTCTGTTTCTAGTTTATTTCAGAAAGTTTAATATTTTATTGGTTTTACAGCAATACAGATCGGATAACAATATTGAAGAAATTAATTTTTTATTATATTTTATATTCTGTTTGTAGAGATTAAAACATGTGTGATTTTCTACTCCTTCTGAATTTTACTATTCTAATTTGAAGATATAAAAACTTCATCAGAGTATTGAAATTCAGAAAAAGATTTGAAAAACATAAAAACTTCATCGTTGTCGGTGAAACAGTAATAAAAACTTCGGTTTTTATTTATTATACGTACTTTTTATGTTTAATTATTGTATTGTTTATTGTTCTAGTTTTGCCATTAATTGAACTCTTCTGTTGTTGACAGTGAGAAATGGAAACTGATAATGGAAATTCTTCTGCGACTGTTGCGGCAACGACGATAGCCTCGTCAAGCCGAACTGATGTTCCACCGGCAGAGAAACCGAAGAAACTTTCTGAAGACAATTTCAAAGGATGGCAGCAAAGGGTGTTCATCTGGCTTACCACACTTGGTATGCAGAAATTCACTAGTGAAGAACCTCCAGTGCCTACTGTGGACATGTCGGACAACGAGAAATTCATGATTGTTGAGGCATGGAAGCAGGCAGATTTTCTTTGCAAAGGATATATCTTAAGCGCTTTAAAGGATGACTTGTACAATGTGTACAATGCGATGAATACTTCGAAAGAATTATGGGACGCACTTAAGAAGAAGTACAAGCGGAAGATGCATGCTTGAAAAAGTTCGTGGTTGTCAAGTTTCTAGACTATAAAATGATAGACAGCAAATATGTGGGAACCCAAATTCAGGAGCTTCAACTTATTTTTCACGACCTTATTGCTGAAGGTATGGTCGTGAATGAAGCATTTCAAGTGGCTGCAATTATTGAAAAAATTGCCTCCTTCGTGGACAGATTTCAAGAACTATCTTAAGCACAAGCGCAAATAAATGAAGTTGGAAGATCTTGTGATACGTCTCAAGATTGAGGAAGACAAAAAAATAGTCGAGAAGAAGTCTCGTGGAAATTCAACGATCATGGGAGCTAATATCGTTGAGAAGACTGCTCCAAAAGGTAAGAAGAGGAAGAAGTCTTCGGGACAGACTAAGGAGCAAAATAAAAAGAAATTCAAGGAAAACTGCTACAATTGTGAAAGAGTTGGTCACAAAGCCCCTGATTTTTATCTCCCGAAAAAGGATAAGAAGAAGGGACAAGCCAACATAGTAGAGAAGAATGATGAAATTAATGATCTTTGTGCAATGCTTTCGGAATGCAACCTACTTGGAAATCCGAAGGAGTGGTGGATTGACTCTGGAGCCACTCGATATGTTTGTGTTGTCAAAGAAGAATTTGCGACTTACTCTACTGCTGGTCCAGAAGAAGAGATTTTCATAGGAAATAATGCAACATCCAAGATTGAAGGTTATGTGAAGATATTCCTGAAGATGACTTCCGGCAAGGGTTAACGCTCAACAACGTTCTTCATGTTCCTACTATTAGGAAAAACTTAGTTTCTACTTCTTTACTTGTGAAGAATGGATTAAAATGTGTATTTGTTTCTGATAAAGTTCTTGTAAGCCAAAATGAAATANCAAACTCAATGTAATGGTTGTTGACAGTATGAATAAAATTTTAGCTTCTTCTTATTTGTTGGAGTCAAATGATTTATGGCATATTCGTTTAGGACATGTCAATTATAAAACGTTGCGGAAGTTAATTAATTTAGAAGTATTGCCTAAATTCGAGTGTAATAAATCGAAATGTCAAATATGTGTTGAACCTAAGTTTGTAAAACATCCTTATAAGTCTGTTGAAAGGAATTCAAATCCTTTAGACTTAATTCATACTGACATTTGCGGTATGAAGTCGACACCATCTCGAGGTGGAAAAAAGTATTTTATTACTTTTATTGACGATTGCACTCGATATATGTTTATTTGCTTAATAGTAAGGATGAAGCAATTTAAGTATTTAATCAATACAAGAATGAAGTGGAGAATCAATTGAATAAAAAGATCAAAATGATTAGACGTGATAGAGGTGGAGAATATGAATCTCAGTTTGCAGAAATATTTTCGGAATATGGAATTATCCATCAAACTACTGCACCTTACACACCTCAATCCAACAGAATTGCGGAAAGGAAAAATCGGACATTAAAAGAAATGATGAATTCTTTACTAGTAANGGGGGGGGGGGGGGGGGATTTATCCTTACATCTAACCCAATACTGAACAGAGTACCCCACAGCAAAACGCAATCTATTCCATATGAAAAATGAAAAGGAATAAAACCCAACTTGAAATATTTCAAAGTGTGAGGGTGTTTAGCAAAGGTACAAGTTTTAAAATCGGACAAAAAATAGTAGATTGTGTTTTCATTGGATATGCTACAAACAGTAAAGCATGTCGTTTTTTGGTTCATAAAGTCGATAATTCCAAGATTCATGCTAATACGGTAATGGAATCAGATAATGCTAAATTCTTTGAAAGCATATATCCGTATAAAACTGAATGCGAGTCATTAAGTGAAAGACCTAAATGACCTCTGGAAGAACTAAAGGAAAATACTCCAAGTGTACAAGATCCAAGGCGTAGCAAACGTCAAAGAACATCTACTTCCTTTGGACTAGATTTTATGACATTCTTGCTTGAAAATGAACCTCAAACTTTTAAAGCAGTTATGTTGTCTTCTGATTCAGCGTTTTGGAAAGAGGAAGTCAATAGTGAGATTCAATCAATTTTGGATAACCATATATGGGAATTGGTTTATCTTCCTCCGGAAAAATAAGCCTTTAGGTTCGAAATGGAATTTTAAACGGAAAATGAAAGCTGATGGCACTATTGACAAATATAAAGCAAGACTTGTTGTCAAAGGTTATAGAAAAAAGGAAGGCCTCGATTACTTTGACACTTACTCGCCAGTAATGAGGATAACATCTATTAGGGTGTTAGTGGCACTAGCGTCCGTGTATGGTCTTGAAATCCATCAAATGGATGTTAAAATAGCTTTTTTAAATGGATAATCAGAGGAAGAGATTTACATGGAACAACCTGAGGGTTTTGTGGTTCCTGGTAAATAAAAGAAAGTGTGCAAACTTGTTTAGTCGCTTTATGGACTTAAACAAGCACCCAAACAATGGCATGCCAAATTTGACCAAACAATGTTGGCAAGTGGATTTAAAATCAACGAGTGTGACAAATGTGTTTACATTAAAAACACTCCACGTCATGAAGTTATTGTTTGTTTATATGTTGATGACATGTTGATAATGAGAAAAAGTATGGCAAATATAAATGCTACAAAGCGCATGTTGGCTAGAAATTCGACATAAAAGACTTAGGAGTTGCTGATGTGATCTTAGGAATCAGAATTCACAAGACTCCACAAGATCTAGCATTATCACAGTCTCACAACAATGAAAAGGTACTTGATAAGTTCAAGTATTTGTATTTCAAAATTGCCAAGACTCCAATTGACATGAGTTATGCACTTCAAAAGAATGAAGGTGAAAGTGACTCACAACTGGACTATGCAAGAGTATTGGGAAGTTTGATGTATATCATGAATTGTACGTGACCAGATATAGCATATGCTATTAGAAAACTGAGTCGGTTTAGAAGTAATCCTAATCAAATACATTGGATGAAAATGAAACGAGTTTTGGGGTATCTGAAACATACTCAAAATTATGCTTTGCATTATAATAAATATCCCTCCATGATCGAGGGATATAGTGATGCAAATTGGATCACCGGATCGTCTGAAGTTAAATCCACGAGTGGATATGTTTTCACAATTGGGGGTGGAGCAGTATCTTGGAAATCACCCAAACAAACATGCATCGCCCGTTCTACAATGGAATCTGAATTTATAGCTATAGATAAGGCCGGTGAAGAAGCTGAATGGCTCCGGAATTTCTTGGAAGATATTCCATTTTGGCCCAAACCTTTGGAACCTATTTGTATACATTATGATAGTCAAGCGGCAATAGGCAGGGCTGGGAGCGTTATGTATAACGGAAAATCTCGTCATATACGACGGAGACACAATACCGTTAGACAACTACTATCTAGTGGTGTTATCACAATTGACTACGTAAAGTCAAGAGATAACGTGTCGGATCCACTTACAAAAGGCCTATCTAGAGAGGCAGTTGAAAGATCATCAAAGGGAANGTCATATACGACGGAGACATAATACCGTTAGACAACTACTCTCTAGTGGTGTTATCACAATTGACTACGTAAAGTCAAGAGATAACGTGTCGGATCCACTTACAAAAGGCCTATCTAGAGAGGCAGTTGAAAGATCATCAAAGGGAATGGGGTTAAGGCCTAGGACAAGTCATCATGTTGGTAACTCTACCTAGAAGACTGAAGATCCTAAGAGCTAGGTTCAAAGAGATCAAACAAAGTTATGATGACGGTTTAACATTGTCAAATAACTCAACCCATTCTCGTGATGAAGACAATGTTCAAGAATCGAGGTAAAACATTAAGGCTTTTTGATGAGTCAATAAAGCTTAAAGCTTTTTAATGATTTGCTAAGTCTGGAAGGATATGACCAGATAGTGTGTCTATGGGATTACACGTTTAGGAATGACCTATGTGAGTGTGAAGTGTAAGCCGCTTCAAGGAGAATGAAAGTAAAGTCCCATTCTCTAAGCATTCATGAAACCAGATGGTGTTTATGACTGAAAAGAACACAACCGTGAGAACCATAGATGGTTAAGGATTGATTGTGTGACTTATGTTGTCTAGGTATACAACAAAGCTCGACGGTTCAAAAATATCAAATCTACGATTGACCGAGTATATCCGATATAAGTTCACTATGAGAAATTCAAAGAGAAACCTACTTATCCAGATGCAATTAATTCTTGCATGTAAAACACACACGCGTCTGTGCATTCCTTTATTTTATAGCCATTCCCCATTCATGTGGAGGATTGTTGGGATTTAAGCTTGGTGTAGCTTAATCTTAAGCTTGGTGTAGCTTAGAGAGGGTGAATTTGAAATGGAGGAAAAATGAAATATTTGAGTTTCCCTTCTTGGCAAAGGGACATTGTCCCATATTGGAGGAATAAAAGACTTTTGATTGGTATATATACAATTGCTCTTCTTCTAGATCTTAAAGAGTTGAGAAGAAGGCAAGCATCGCGCCATCGTCGTCGTCGTCGTCGCTCTGCTCGGCTTCGACTTAGCTTCGGCTTCTTATTTGGATTTGGATTTGGATTTGGATTTGGTCAAAGATCGATTGATTGATTAATATTTTTGGACAAAATTCCTTTCGATTATTTAATTTAATTAATTAACAAAAATTCAATCTGGAATAACCCGTGACCATATGTTTTTCTATTTTTTTTCCCGCAATATTCCCACTTGTTCCAACAGTTATGGCTATTCTGAAAGGTTCCAAACCTTTTCAGAATCAGTGCCAAATGGTCTATAAATATGCCTTGAATCCCAGAATTTTTACTTACTAAATTTTCTGATTATCTTTTTCTTCTTCTGCACAATATTTTCCAGTGTGTTTTACAACCATTGAGTGGTTCGCCGTTCACCGGAGTTTTTGGTATCAATACACCGGTGAGTTAAATCGTTCTATCCTGGGAGGATAATATTCTAACACCTCAGGTACTTGAGGGGAATAATTTCCTTAAGGACACATTGTGCATTCAGTGGGCTTGAATTATTCATATACTGTTTTTCCTTAATTGATTTCGTTAAACTGGTTCTACTAACTTTCTGTTTCTTGTTTTATTTCAGAAAGTTTAATGTTTTATTGGTTTTACAGCAATACAGATTGGATAACAGTAAGAACACACTTTGACAATAGATTCTCTCTCTCTCTCTCTCTCTCTTTCTCTCTCTCTCTCTCTCTCTCTCTTTCTCTCTCTCTCTCTCTCTATTATAAAGATACAAACACCACTTTTCACTATGATTCTTACCTATATTATTCCATACTTTTCCATCAGATCCGAGAATAACTCGAACATTCAAGAATTTGTCTGTCACTCATCATTTTCAGGAGGAGCGATCATCTATTTCATCCTTTATTGGGTGAATCATTCCTCCTTTATCCTTAAATACCATTTATTGTTATTCATTGCTATTAATTGCTACATTATTGCTCATGCTTTTGGGAATAGTTATTGCATATTGTTATCATTAATCGACCAAACCTATTTGACGTTTATTGCACCTCAGAAGCTACATCTAGAAATATTACTGTTAAGTAAGTTTAACTTATAATCACATAAATTTAGTTATTTGAAGCAAGGGTCATATTTTTGGTCAAACAATTTGGCTGTCTGTGGGGATTTCTTAGTTAAACTTTTAGATTCTTCTAGATCTACAATTAGCACGGGTCACTAACATAAATAAATAAATAAATAAAAAGATCTCCTTTCTTTGTCTACACAAATCCTAACATGGCAGGTAACAGAGAAGAAAGGACAAGAATAGTAAGTGACCTCCCAACCAACCTCATGAACGTCATCAATGAAAGCTGTGAAATGGCAGACGAAGGCGCGACTTCTAGTGTCTCCCTTATGCGAGATGGGTCACCACCCCGTCACTGCAGCATAACAAAATCTCGTGGAAAGAGAGCCTACACGTATGTGGAAGAAGAGTTTACCCAATTCCGCGACCTAACAGGGAACGACATCAACCATATATTAGAATGGTCACCGCCCCTTCCTCCCGCTACGAAAAAGGTCTATCTAGACCAAGGACGGGAACTCATCGAAATGACAGAGGTATGCCCCTATTATCTTCTGACAATTTTTGTGTGTCACCTACAGAGATAGTCTACGCCCTGGAGAAGCTCGGGCCAAAAGTGAAGTGGCCACCAAAGATGAGATCAGACCCTAACGCCAAAAAATTTGACGCCCTCTATGAGTTCCACCAGGAACGAGAGCACAAGATTAAACACTGCATCGCCCTGAGGTAGGAAGTCGTGAACATGTTACAACAAGGACACCTTAAATAACTGCTAAGCAATAGGGGAAGAACCAACTTCGCTAGAGGACACGAACATCAAGGGCCGCCTAAGCCACCCTCACCAGCTCGTACCATCAACATGATCGTCGATGGCGGTGATGAAGCCTCTATCAAAAGCGTAAATTTCACCACTACACACAAACTCAAATGATCTATCACTCGCTAACGGTACAACAAACTCGAAGAAAATTATCATCTTCGACAAGTTGGACACCGACGGTTTGGATTTTTCTAATAATGACACCCTCGTTATAACTAATTTTAGATACTGATGTTAAACGCATTATGATAGATGACGAGAGTGGTGTGTGCATTATCCATCCCCGAGTACTTACCTAAATAAAACTCGAGGATAAGATAGTATCACGATGCATCACGCTAACTGGTTTTAACAATGCAGTTGAACGGACATCCGGGGAAGTTACACTCCCAGTTTTCGATGGCGGCATGACTCTGGAAACAACGTTCCACATCATGGACCAATACACCGCGTACAATGCCATAGTAGGATGACCGCGGATACACCCCATGAAGGTCGTCCCCTCCAGCTTATACCAAGTCATTAAATTTCCAACTCCATGGGAAATATTCGGCATACAAGGAGAGCAGCGTACGTTCGGGGAATGCTACCAAATTTCTTTAGACATCACGTCCACCCAACAAAAGAAGGACAAAGAAAAAGAGGCATAGCAATTAGCAAGGTCGAGGTCGGGGCATGACGGTATCGGGGAAGGCATCAAAGATACCGACATATTCAAAGTCGTACAATCGACCATAGAAGACCTCGTTCCCGTTCAGTTATATCCCACTGACCACAGAAAAAAGGTCTATATCGGTTGCAAACTTCAGGAACCGGGTAAATTCAGTCAATTCTTAAAAGCTAACGCGGATTTGTTTGTTTTCAATCATTCAGATATGCCGGGAATCCCAAAGGAAATTGCCTCGCACAAATTAAACGTCAACCCCTTCCACCCCCTGGTGAGGCAGGTCAGGCATAAATTTAACTCCGCAAACAATGACGCAGTGCGCGAGGAGGTGGAAAAACTGTTAGAAAATGGTTCCATTAGGGAGTCGAAGTACCCCAAGTGGGTCGCCAATGTAGTAATGGTTAAAAGAAGAATGGGAAAATGGCGGATGTGCGTGGACTTCACAGATTTGAACAAAGCATGCCCAAAGGACTCGTTCTTGCTGCCTCATATCGACCAACTCATTGATGCAACGCCCGGACATGAACTGATAAGCTTCTTGGATGCTTACTCAGGCTATAATCAGATCCACACGGAAGAGGAATATCAGGAAAAAAACACGTTCATCACCCACCAAGGAACGTACTGCTACAGGTGTCATGCCCTTCTGACTAAAGAATGCGTGGGCGGCTTATAAAAGATTGGTGACAAAGATTTTCAAGGATCATCTCGGTAAAACAATGGAATTAAATATAGACGACATACTGGTAGAGTCCAAAAGGGGAGAAGATCACATCGACCATCTGAAAGAAACTTTTGACATACTCAGACGCTACAAAATAAAGCTGAACCCAGAGAAGTGTGTGTTCGAAATAGCCTCAAGAAAGTTCCTAGATTTCCTGGTATCACAGCGAGGGGTCGAGGTCAAACCTAACCAAATAAAATCCATCGAGCGGATACTTGTACTCTTGACCACCAAAAAATAGGTCCAATGATTGACTGGCCGTACCACCGACCCATCAAGGTTCATCTCGCGGTCGTCGGATAGGTGCCATAAATTATTTGGCGTACTTAAGAAGGATAACGGCCTCCAATGGACTTCGGAGTGCGTCCAGGCTCTAAGGAACTAAAGGTCTGATTGTCATCGCCGGCCTTGCTTTTAAAACCAGAGCTAGGGGATCGTCTCCTCGTTTATCTAGCCATATCTGAGATACCCGTAAGCGCAATCCTGATTCGAGAAAACAAAGTTACGTAATCTCCCATCTATTACCTTAGGAAAACACTAATCGATGCTGAGAAGAGGTACCCGCACCTCGAGAAATTCGCTTTGACCTTAGTCGTGGCTTCACGGAAGCTTAGACCATATTTCAAACACCTCATCTCAGTCGTCACAACGTTTGCCTAAGAAACATTTTACATAAACCCGAGCTATCGGGCAGGCAAGCCAAATGGGCCATTGAGCTAAGCGAGTGCGATATCACATACCAGCTACGAACGACGATAAAGTTACAAGCGCAAAAATATTCTTGAATTCGAGAGGGAAGTTGTCCAAACTTTCCCCCAAACACAAGACCTACAGGTCCTATACACCGATGGCGCATCTAACACGTCGGGATCCAGACTGAACTCGTACTCGAAGTCCCAACATGCGAAGTAATTCGCCAGTCCATAAGGTGTCCGGATATGACTAACAACGAGGCCGAGTAGGAGGCCGTCATTGGAGGTTTGGTCCTTAAGTATGGGGAAAAACTGTTAAAGCTACGATATGATTCCCAGCTCGTAGTCAACCAAGTCACAGGGAATTTCCAAATCAAGGAACAGAAATTGCAAAAATACCAGACCAAAATTTGCAAGTTGATGCCAAGTTCGACGACTGCCAGCTCGACCGTGTTCCAGGAGCATAGAACACCGAGGGAGATGGCCTCGCTAAACTATCCGCAACCACCAAAAGCATCACAATAGGAGACAAAAATGTGGTCCATCTTCTCAACTTATCGCTAGACCAAATCGAGGTAAGAACCATTAACTTAACTTGGGACTGGCACAATCGTATTATCGTGTACTTACAGGAAACCACACTCCCAGGAGATAAAAAAGAGGCATGGAAACTTTAAATGTAAGCAGCCATATACAGTATCCTCCACAACGACCTATACAAGAGAAATGCCCGGGACCTAACTAAACTCGGCACGTCATTGAAAAAATCCATGAAGGCCATTGTGGGGCTCATTCTGGTAACCGAGCACCGGTCAGATGCCTCATACGGGAGCGATATTACTAGCCCACCTTGAAGAAGGAAGCCGCATACTTCGTAAAAAGATGCAAGCAATGTCAAAAGTACGCCTAGTGATTCATCAAGCGGGCGAACACCTCCACTCGGTCACCTCACCTTGATCGTTCATCAAATGGAAAATGGACATCGTGGGCCCCCTCCTGGCAGGACGAGGTATCGTATGATTCCTTTTGGTTCAAACTGTCTATTTCTGTAAGTGGGTGGAAGCAAGAGCATTCTCCCAAATACGAGAACATGAAGTAATCACCTTTATATTGAGAATATCATATGTTGATTACATCCCGTACCTTAGCATTAAGATGTGTCGTAGTAAATCCACATGAGTTCGGAGGGATTATGTCTATTAGGAGGTTATAGAGGGTTTAAGACATTATTATTATTATAAGACCCTGTAAGTTTACAACCTTGATATCGTTAGATATTATGTTAGTGTGGTATTTTTTTTTAAGTGAAGTAGTTTAGTAAAAGTTTTATAAGTATAATTTTGGATAGTTACCATTATTACTATTTTCGAATATGGTAAATTATACATATAATATGAGAAAATTTATGAGATTTTATTTATTGAAAAGATAGAAATTATTTTCTCACAAGAAAAGAAGGTTATCTTTTTACCATTTTAAGAACTAAGCGTACGAGAATTTGTACTCTTTATACGAGATTAGCAAAATTAAACATTGAGAAAATATATTTATTTTTACATGGAGGTTTAAACGAAATAATAGTATATGTATTGATTTTATATGGTACCACGATTTATTATTTTAATATTATAATAGTAGTACTTTAAGATGAGGACAAGACTATTTTTTGAGGTTATAAGCATTTATGATATTTATAAAAAGTGATAAGTAAAGTCGTGAAGGTGAGAGGATAAACAAGTTGAAGAAAATGATGTTGGTCAAAATTTATCATTTTGGGATAAAATACGGCCCGAGTTAAAATACCCGGTATTTATGGACTAGTACTATACAAGGTATCACATGGCCATGATAGTAAGGTGTATAAACTGTATTAAAAATAAGAAGAATTTTAAGCAATTTGAGAAAATTCTTAATTATGCGGGTAATTGATTAATTACCGGGTAGCGAAATATTACTTAATTAATTAATTAATTAATTATAGAATAAGATTAAATTTACCCCATCCCACCCACCCAACCCCACGTGGCAGGAAAGCCTTATCCATATTCATGACTCTTACAATGGAATGGAAATGTGGCAACTTTAATGATAATGGCAAGACACTTCATTTTTAGGAATTGGGATACAAAACAACATTTCATTCCAAAAAGACTTAAAACCCATTTTCAATTCGTTTTGGTGTCTCTAAAATTAATGAAAAGGTTCAGCAAGAAGGTTTCCTCCAAGGTGATACTTGATAGTAACGTAAGTTACTTAAGTTCATACGAAACTTCATAGAAAAATTAGCAAAGAGATTTTGCGATTTTATAGGAGTACGGTGCAATCTTTCTCAAGAACATCGTACGGATTTTTCTACTTCAGTTTTGCCGTCACGTGTTTTGTCGCGATTGTCGTGTGTTAGAGGGGTTTTTCGGAGAACCGGCTCAGGTATGTTAAGGTTATTCCTTCTTTCTTTTGGCATGATCCACATAACAATACGTAAATGTAATGCTATTCCATAAGTGGTTCTACTCTTAGCAGTTAAGGATGTCTATGTTATTCATTCTCGTAGAATGATATTCAAGCATGTCCAAGTATTTATCTAGTCCCCTAATTGAGGTATTTGATAAAGATGTTAATGTTTATAATATAATAATACATGCATCTTCATGCATATGTATTTACCACCGAGCTATGGCCGATCGGGTAGTGATGCATTTACTATCGAGCTACGGTCGGTTGGGCAATTACATATTTACCATTGTGCTACGGCCGGTTGGGCAGTCATGCATATTCATTTACCACTGTGCTATGGCCGGTTGGACAGACATACATTTACCATCGGGCGACGGCCGGTCGGGCAGTTACCACCGGTTGGGCAGTTATGTATCATTATTTACTACTGGTTAGGCAGTCATACATTCACCACCGTGCAAAGGCCGGTCGGGCAGTTACCACTGATCAGTTGGGCAGTTATGCATCATACAATATGGATAATAGATTCAAAGAGAAGTATTATATATATAAATATAAGTATGCATATACGATGGCACTTCAGAAATTCAGGTTGATTCTTATATGTCTTTAATTAATGTTGACTTATTGTTATGTTTCAGTTTTGCCTTACATACTCAGTACATTATTCGTATTGACATCCTTTTGTTAAGGACGCTGCATTCATACCTGCAGATATAGATAATCAGATTGTCGAGCCCTCATGGTAGACGAGGTTAGCATTCAGCGAAGGATCGGTAAGATTCCACCTCATTCGAAGTGTAGCCGATTTTATAAGTCATCGTGTTATAGTTTTGCTATAGAATTAGGAATAGGCCGATACCCTATCCCATTTGGTGTCAAATAATCTTAGAGGCTTTGTAGACAGAGATTCATTTTCTACAGTATGTCAGAGTCTTTGACTGCCCATATATATTCATGTTTTAAGAACGATGTTTCACTGATACAATATTTACCCACTTATAGTTATACATTATGAGTTGTGGCCATGTGGTCCCATGATAATTACGAAAGGAATGAGTTCAGCTAAATCGACTTATGTATGTTCTAAATTTGGTCGAACGATCACGAGCTACAAAGTGGTTCGCTCGATCCAGCACGGCACCGGGTGCCAGCCACGGCTCCCCGGGATCGGGGCGTGACAGATCCGGTTTCCCAAATTAATCAGCTGCGACAACGAACTCAAGTTCACGGGAAAAATACTGCCGAATTTTTCGATAAATGGCATATTAAAAGAATACTCTCAACCCCGTACCACCCTACGGGCAACGAGCAAGTTGAGTCCTTGTAAACCCCTCCAGCCTTACCTCAAGTTGGGTAAACCCTTCCTCTATTAATTTCAGGTCACCAACATCATTGCCTGAACCCGTTTCATAGCCTTCTTCTGCAACACCTTTACATCTCCCATTGGCTGACAAAGAAGTATCATCAGCTTGGTGCAAATTCGATAGTTCCTCTTGCCGCGAAGTGTCGAAAACTATAGTAGTCGGCCCTTCGGCCTCCGCCACTGTAGAAGGAAGAGACGTACCCACTTTGGCCTCTGTCGACCTCGAAATCTCAGACACCAGCCCAACGTCTTGGTCTCCGTCTCGCGCAACATAAAGTCATCCTCCATTAAGTCAACGGCTCGGGAAGCCCCACCACCAGTTTCCACAGGCCTCCTCTTATGAGACATCAAACCTTCCTCACCAGGTACAAGATCCTCCTCATCTTCATCTACAAGGCGGTATGGTAAAGTGGCTGAGGTGCCCACGACCGAGGAAGGATCAGGACAAGATGCACTATCAGGGACACGAGCAGAGGCAAACGCAACCGAAAAAGAAATCGAGACACGAGCTGAGAAGGGCATAGCCGAGGAAAGAGCGAAAGCCGAGGCCTCAGCATTTTTCCTCTTTCAAAAGGCAGGCATGGGAGCTCTTGACCTCCTCTAGGACCCCCTAGCTGAAATTAAGAGAAGTACAAAGGGAAAAGAAAGCCAGCCAAAGTAAACCATAAAAGAGAAATAACTAAGAGGCCGGAGACGAGAACAACTTACTAGTCAAAAGGAGATGGGTCCCAAACCTTTTGAAGAAGCCCGACCACTCACGTATCCCCCAAGATGTGAGGAAGTATTAGATCCACCCAGTCGGAAATATCGTCGATCAAAGGCAGAGGCGAATGCGTAGGTGCACAAGAAGGGATAGGAGATTAGAACCATGACCAAACACGAAGGAAAAATTGGATACCTACAAATAAAGAGGTATGTACTTACGAGTACAATTCTAGGCCTCAGGGAAACCATCAGCGTTGGCAATCACATCCTCAGTTCTAAAAAAGAAAAAGGTTAGGCCAGAATTGGCAGTTGGCCTTCTCGTCCATATTCACCACCAAACATTTACCTTCTCAGCGGCGGAGATTCAACATCGCGCCCCATAAAATCTGGGAGTGAATAGGTGCGTCAAGTTTCGAAGTGTGAGCTCGACCCCGGCTAACTCCCTAAATTTGGTGAGCATCTTTATAAGTTTGTAGACATACAGCGCGAGATGAGCCGGGCAAACGTTGTAGAAGCGACAAGATTCCTCTACTAGTGGAAAAAGAGGAAGAATGTAGCTGATGTGAATGGGGTAGGCGTAGAAGGTGCAGTACCCTGATCGGTGGACCTGAACCGCATCCCACCCGGCAGGAATGAACTTGATGTAATTGGGGAGGCCATATTTAGCCTTAAGCTCCAACAAATCAGCCTCATTCATTGCCGATTTAGAGGTTCCGGGTTCGGTTCAAGTAATTTCGAGAAATCGGACCTGGTATCAGGGTTATGAGGAATTATCTCCTCTGCCGTGGGGAAGCTTTCCTCCTCGACGGCAGCAGAAACGTTCTCACCATGAGGAGGGAGAAACATCTCTAAAGGGATCGGTTCACTTCCCCCACTCGACTTGGAAGGTACGTTTCTCATGTTTTTACCGGAAGAAAAAGAGTATCAAGCAATAAATGATCGAAAACAACGAAAACCCCTGGAACAGAAAGTGTTATGTCACAGAGAAGAAAGAAAGAGATATGGAGTTTCGGAGTAGAAGGTCTAAAACTTCAAAAATACACCCTAGCACATCTATTTATAAGAACCTGGGCACCAAAATCAAAAACGGTTCATCATTACTGGCGCTGTAACGGAAGCGACAAGTTCAGTCAAAAAGGCGCATGAGAAACGACGCGTCATAATGATGCAAGACGTCATGACGTCATCCTGATTAGTGGACAGCCCAAATCCAACAAGCCGATTAGGAAAATCGAGACGTTTTAAAATAGGTGGTCCGCATAGGGCCACGTTGCCGACTCATCATGACCACGACCTGAACTGCTCGCTCAATTGTTTCTACCATAAAAAGCAAATCCACTCATCAACCCCGCTTGAAGCCGGTCTCAATAAGCGGAGGGGCTAACTGTATATGGCAAATCTGTCTCTAGAGCACCCAAGCCATGATAATATTATGGGAAGGATTCCCGGGTCGACGTTAGTCGAAGCGACCCAAGAAGCAGCAAAATCCTTGATAGAAGTTTCGACATGAGCCGTAGTCGAGATG
Source organism: Nicotiana knightiana (assembly GCA_005239525.1). Taxonomy (NCBI): domain Eukaryota; kingdom Viridiplantae; phylum Streptophyta; class Magnoliopsida; order Solanales; family Solanaceae; genus Nicotiana; species Nicotiana knightiana. The sequence goes on along the minus strand of ML394902.1, from coordinate 24,541 downwards.
TCGACAAGAATCGTAGTCGAGACGTCAACAAAGGTCGAGGTCGAGGTCGAGGTCGAGGTTGAACATCGATGATAGGAGTTGTAACGAATAATTTGTCAAGATAGGATATTAAAAGGGAATATTCTAGTAGATATTCTCTACACTTGTACTATTAGGGTTTCTTAGGAAAATGCCTCATATATATAGAAAAAAGAGACAATGATAGGGGCATGTGATATTTATTTGTAAGAACACAATTTGACAAAAGATTTTCTCTCTTACTAAGATACAAACACCACATTTTCACTAAGATTCTTGTCTATATTATTCCATATTTTTCTATTAGATTCGAGAATAACACTCTTTCTTTTGTTATTTTTATTTAATATTCGATATTCATTTTGAGACTTTGATTACTTCGAACTCCTATCATATAAAACACCTTAAAGGAAGTAATGTTCCCCCTAATAAAAATATTTCACTCCCATAATTTGAACTCGAAACTTCTTATAAAAAGCGATTCAAAACCTCTAGTTTAGAGCGATAAGATCCTACTATCCCATCATAACCTTTGACTCCATATACTAATGGAGTGCCAAGTCAAACATAAACATATATAAATTCCTTTTTTAAAGTCATATTAGTGGTACTATTTCATTTACCCCGTAAATAGGGGCAGGACCACCAATTGTATTGAAAAAACATTGTATCACAATGATGTATTGATGAGAGGTCACGTGCCGAGAAACAGAAGGAAAGAGGAACGTTAGAAAATAGAAAAGCAGAATAATGGGAGAATGTACTTGGCTCGTGTGGACTCATAATTGGGTCGTAATAAAAGGGTACCTAACTTTACCAGACACTTTGATCAATATCCCATCTTTGTCCCCTCCCTCCCCACGCCTCATAATTGAAATCATTAAAAAGGCAACCAACAACGAAAACATGCCTTGAACCCCGGGACATTTTACTTGACCTTCATCATTCATCCATCAAACCCTTTGACAAACGACTTTTACTCTGCCTTCCTTTGTCATAAATTTTTGTCAATTTTATTTTAATTTTTATGTGAAAACATTGTTTATTCATGATATAATTAATGTTAAAAAAATTATTAATAAAAATTTTAAGTTTCCAAAATTTGGTATAGAATAATTTTTGGATGAAATATTTCTTCCACTAACAAAACTTTAATTTTTCTTTCAATCAAATTTATGTCAAAGCGCTAGCTTAATTTATATATTTTGAACAACAAATAAAGGTTGATCCAAGATTTGAAATGACACGAGCACATGAGCAAATTGCTTAATAGGTACTCCCATTTAAATTTTGTTCTTAAGAGTTCAAATAAAATATTATTTATTTTTAAGACATATACACATATTTAGAATATTGGACGAAATTGACAGCAACCAATGACCTCTCTATTCCAGGTCCGTCTCTAACCACAAAGAACTCATCATATTATGACATAGACTAGATTTTTACATTTTTTATTAGAAGTCACGAATTCGTAAATGATAATAGAAAATATTAAATAGATAGATCGTTTTCTGTTTTTATCTCTTTTAATAAACCTAACACAATACAACTATATATTTAATGAAAAATTTAGATAACATATGGAAATTAAACCGGGACAAAAGACTCATGGGACCTCAACATTTTAGAGATGAATAAGAGATATAAATCATGTAGACAAACAAAGAGAACTGCTCTATTTTTTTCAAGATGATCAAAACAAGGGGAATTCCTTCTTCTAAACCTAGTACAACTACAAACATTTTTCTCTTATACCATTTCCTTTTACTTTTCTTTTTCTTTTCACATATAAAATGAACCAAAAATAGTCTTCAATATGTTGAGATAAAAAACCATCAAGAATCCCAAAGAACACAGAAAAACCCTCTTCATGATCTCATCCTACCAAGATCTTTGACGCAGAAAAAGCAAGCCAATGATTAGTATATTTACATCAAGATAAAATTCACATTTTTTTCACGAGGCTGCAGATTGATGGGGATGGTTGGGACTATTAGTGGTGGTATTAAATGGGAAAAATCTTGGTCTAGAATTAAGAAATGGAATAGCTTTAGGAATAGGGTCACTAGTAGTGGTGGTGGTGGTGGTGGTGGTAGTGGTGGGGATAGGGATTGGAGCTTTGGAAGTGGTGGTGCCGGTGGTGGTGGTGGGAGGAGCAGCGGCGGAGGTGGTGGTAGCCACCCTTTCACAAGATGGACACATAGTTAAAGTGGTGGCCGGAAGTTGCATGTAAAATGGATTAGAACTCTTTAAAGCTCTCAATTCTTGAAGTTCTTTGTGTAGCCTTCGGTTTTCTTCAGTTAGTGTCTCACAACATCTCTTCAAATACTCACAATCCACTTCAGTTTGCTTCAACTTAGTCCTGCAAATGAAAAATATAATTCTTCCATAATTAATACTACTATTACTATTATTTCAATAAAAACAATGTAAACATAAATCCAAGAAAATGATATGACATACTGCTAGCTGAGTAACTGGTATGACTAGAATTCAATTTGCATTAATTATTGTGGTTGCATACATATAAAGACAAGTGCTCACATTATCCAAGAATATTAAAAGGAGTTGCTGCAAAATTGTACCCAAGTGGGGAAATAGACCAGACCATTTAATAAAATTCCCATCTGTCACAAACAAATGTTTTCTTTGTTGCCTTCAATTATCTAATAACCAAATCTACCAAAAATATTTTGTATAAAATAGTCTTAACAAATAAATATAATTTTTTTTATTGGACACCAACCTTGCTCTTCTATTCTGAAACCAGACTTCAACTTGTCTTGGCCTTAGATTTAGCTGTTTAGCAAGTGCCAGCTTTTGCTTCTGTACCAAACAATAAAACCAAAAAATAAACTAATAAATCAGAATATCTATTTTAACTACATTAACACACACAAAAAAAAGTATGGAGTACTGTTTTTTTAAATAACTTACAGGATTAAGAGTGTGGTGTTCTTTGAAACTTTCTTCAAGATAAGCTGATTGTTCTTTTGACAACCTAAGCTTTTTCCGAGTATTAACACCATTTTCATCTTCATCACTTGCTCTTGAAGATGCTCTTTCCGGTTCACCGCCGTCGTTTCCTCCGCCGGAGTCCGAGTTCCGTTTATTCCCAATAATATTAGCAGACCTAAAAAGTCCAAAATCCATCCGAAACGACGGCGCGATACTATTTGGAGATGAAACTTCTTCCGTACCTGCCGCCGGAAATCTGTTTACGTCGAACCCCCTTGCCGCCGGCAGCCCCCCGTTACCGGACGAACCATTCTCAGAACTCCCTAGAAAGACATAAACCAAAAGACCATCAATTTCATACAAAATTTCTTGGAAAATGGAAGTCATTGGCGGATGGAGCCTTTATTCACCAGTTAAAACTAAACTCAATATTTTTGAATCAAAATAGTAATAGTATATGTTTAAAAAAACTAAAATTTCAATGATAAATAGTGCCTTCTCAGTTCAACTGAAACCAATAAATGTAAAATAAGTTCAATAGTAAGAACACATATAACATTATACTTCTGTGAGAAAAAACCCATGTTCATCAAATTTGATATATTCTTGGAAAATGGTTCAATCTTGGAGTAAAACGGAGAAAACACTTATTTCTATGTTGCATGTATGGGTTTGTGTATATGAATGAATAGACAAAATCCCATGTTCATGTATATGTATAGGTATGTGTATATATTTACCATTATCAGAAGACAAATGGATGGATTGAGGAAGATTACGGCGAGGAACAGGAACAAGAGGGAGAAGATCAAGCTGAACAGGTGTATTCCCTTCTTCAGATGTATGCTCATCATCTTCATCATCATCATCACCATTGGATTTTTCTGCTTCATCATCATCATCATCATCATCATCATGTTGTTCTTGAACTTTTCCATTTGATGAGTTAATTCCCAAAGCCATGCAAAACCCTAAACCCTTTCTCTTCTTCTTACTACTATGGTTCTGATGATCAGAAAAAGAAGAAGTAATACTATTGTTCTTTGACAAGAAAAATGATTTTGAAGAAGCTGCAGTTGCAGCAGTACTGTTAGTATCTCCTAAGCTTAATCCAAGCTCCATTGTTTCATGTGAGAAAAAGGAAGCAAAAATTTTGGATTACAAATAGGGAAAAAAGAGGAAAAGGGCAGTGGGGATGGATGGGTGATGAGAGTAGAAAAAAGAAGATTTTGGATTAAAAGCACATGAAAGAGTCTTTATAGAGATTCTATCCAATTTGTTGAATTGTTAATTAAATGCTATAGAGAGAGGGGGGGGGG
>ML394902.1:8804-19986 GCA_005239525.1 Nicotiana knightiana | reverse complement strand
TATATCCAAGTTAGTTATTTCTCGACACTTCTTTTTCTTTTTAAAACTAATTTTGCGTACTAGTTTATATTATTATTATTATTATTTCCCTTTTTATTTTCTTAACTTTTGTCTTAACGTACAAAAATATATAATCATGTCTAGTCAAAAAGAGATATACTAGAAGTACCAATAATTAAACGAGCACTATGTTCGTTTTGTTTCTCATGTTTTATTCTTCATTCTTGTTAGCCATGTGTTCAGTCTTAATTTTTGTTTTTTCCCTGGTGAAATAACAAAAGAGAATTAAGGAACTGTAAGTTTTATATAATACAAGTTATTTTTGTAGGACTTTCCTATTATTAAATCTTCTTTTCGAGTTTTAAAATTGTTATTTTAATTTTAAAGTTTTGAACGGTATTAAATTGTCTAATATTTTAGAATGTAGAATTAAATTATTCAAATGAATTTGCATGTATGTCAATAACGTTTTTTCTGACAACAAGAACAAAGATAGTGTATTGATACAAATAACTAACTTGGATATACGAAATACTAACCTAGAAAATATATAAGAATAATATTTTGGGGGCTTTTAATTTTGGTGGACTAAAACTAGAGGTGTACGTTTCAACACTTCATATTTAGTATATCAATTGTGCGTACTAAATATCATACTAAAGTAATTTCATAGTACGGTTCAGCATTTTCTTATTTGGTTCGGTATGATTTCTGTATGGTTTTGATATTGTACCAGAATGGAGCAGTGGTGAATTCTAATTCATTAGAAATCACATAAGAATATAAGACACGGCCTAGTTCTACAATTTGATCCTTCTTTGAATTTTAGAATTCCTTCAACATCTCAATAACAATCAAAGGATCACATACTACATATATATTGTGTAGACATGCTTTTAATATCTGGAACATAAATGAACACAACCAGCACTTATACAACATATTTAGAATTTAGAAATACAACATACCTATAAATAAATCGAAAATTGCGTAAGCAAGCTTAGAGTTTATGGTTCAAGTTCTCATAAATGGATTAATGCTGTTGAGCAAGAGAGCACCAACAGCAGAAAAGCCAAAAGTGCACAATTAGCAACAGAATGTTTATCACAACAAGTATTAAACAGAGGCAAATTATATCGTTTTTCTTTTCTCATTTGAATCCTCCAAAAGCTACCATATATATAATAAGAACATTAAAAACTTGGGCTCGAAAGTGGAGGATGACTTACTTAAAATATTTCGGGATACCGAAGTATTGAAAATTCTATATCGAGAACCATACAGAAATATCGAACTATCGAAAAATTAGTACCGAATCAATGTCGAATAAAGTCATAATCAATACAGAAATACCAATTTAATGTCCAATTTTTCTGTTTTTCGAATTTTATGTCCACCCCTACCTAAAACAGAAGTTTTAATGGCCTTATCCTTGAGTCGTGCATAAGAATATATCAAAATTAATAGGCAATTTACCTCTTTGCATACTTATTTATGATATTCTGCCTAGTTGATTTCTTATTTTTTATCATGGATAGGTTTTGTTAGTGAAAATGTTAAGATTTTATTCTAATTTCTCACTCTCGATGGGTTGATTCCTATACTGCAAACCTTAGTCATGCTTGTTTTCGAAGCTTAACTTTCTACATTGTTCGTCCATGGCCATTCTTTGTCTGTAGGGGTAAAATTGAGGGTACTGTTTACCCCGATTTTTTGGTGAAAAAATGGAGTAAGGCGTGGATGCACGAGATTGTAATCGAGGTTATAGATATTTCGTATCGAAATCCAGGAAGAGTGAACAATGTACTCGTCATCGGGTATGATAAAGTGACGCGCTTCGGACCGAGAATGAGTTCTAAAACTTCGGGAAATATAGTAAACGGTTACACATAACGGATAGAGGTGTGATGTGATATTCGCACTCAACCGGATATCGCGGCACGTATCTCGCTCAAGGTCAATTTTGGACCAGTAAGTACTTTGAAAGGAAGATTTTTACCTTTTTTAGACTTATACTAGGAATGTAACTCTCCTACTATATAAAGGAAAGTTTTTCTTTTGTAAGACACATTTTAACGTGCAAATCAAAACAATACAAGTTTATTTCTGCCTTTTAGCTATTGTTCTTGTTCTTTCATTATGTTCTTCATTTACGATTGGGCTCGAATCGAGGGTTCGATCGAGGACGAGGTCACTATTCAATCTAAGTTCAGGCTTCGCTATAATATTATAATTGGTTTGATCACTTATTTCATATTTAATTCATATTCTTTATTATTCGTATCGAATCAAACCACGTATTATTAAAATCACATATAAATTAAATTGTTATCCGATTTTGGGGTAAGCACCTTGTTAAAGACATAATCCACAAATAATTATTCAGGTTGTAAGCAATCTATATACCAAACATATTTCAATCAAAAAAATAACTTCTTGGAAGTTGGTGTAGCATTTTTAATTATGCAATATTTAAATGGGGGCATTTTTTATTTTGCATTGACTTGTTTGAAAACATTTTTCAACCGGCAATCTCAGGTTGACAACACACGTGAAAGCCCTATTTCATGTTACTTTAGTATTTGTGGGGTAGTAGGGAGAGGACCAAGATTTTTGGGACCCCAAAATGCAGCTCTATTTTATAACATTTTCAGAGGTTTAGGTGGGGAATTAGACTAGACCTATGCTCTATTTCCTTTTAGTTGCCCTTAAAATAATAGCCTACACGAATTATTATTATTATTATTATTATTAGCAGTAGTAAATTTATGGCAGAGAAGCTCTTGTCATTTTTTAAAAGTTTATCAAATTAACATTTGAAGTGGAAGTGTAAACTTGCAGGATCTACCTAAAATATATAGGGAATGGAAAATAAGAGAAATCATTTATTTTATACTAGTATATGAATTTAAGCGGGCTTCAAATTTTATGAACGTAGCACTTTTTTTTTCTAGTTTAAATTTTTATTTTTTTTGAAAAAAATGACAAGGTAATCCTAAAAAGTAGACATTGTGGTCAAAAATCTTAATAATTAAAGAAGAAAGATCCCAGTTATTTCTCAAATTTGAAGGAATAAGTTTTTTTAGAATTAGAGAAGAATTATTCTTAAGAAATTTTGTATAAATATCTCATTGTGGTTGATGATTGAACAGAATATTTATTAAGAGGAGAAGGAAAAAGAAGGTTTGATTTAAGTAGTTGGCGCCCCTCATAATGGAACATTGGAATGTTAGAGACAAACTCTTTGCATACTTACCTAACAATCATGGCCAAATAGAAAAAGTACCCCACCCCCACTCTCTCACCCTCACCCCCAAATAAAAAAAATTAAAACGAAAAATTTGAAATTTTCAAAAGGTGGCGATTGAATGGCTTCAAAAGTACGTATGGTCATCTCTCGTGTCTCAACTTTTTTTTTTTTAAATAATCCGTGTTATAGTTTGATTATTTTCCTTAAAAAGTCATGCAGTTCATATCTTATGAGTATAAATTACATTAGAGTTTATGAGGCATTTCAAATTATATTATTTCAAATTTACGCATAAAATATTTTTAGAATACAAGAGCAAAAATAAACACCACAGAATAATAAATTACACAATCTAAAGTCTTTACACACGACCAATATTATGACTTGTGTAAAGACTTTAGACTTGATGATGATTTATTGGTCATGCATAGTAGATTAGTTTGACCTTTTGAGTTAAACCTTAATGACCATCCACTATAAACTTATACCAATTAATTTGCAACAAAATTTTCTCACAGTACATAAAATATATTCCAATTATCAACAAAATATATAATGTGATTGTATACGGGTAAAACTAAGCCCATTGAACATCCCGATTTCTCAGTGTGGCAAACGGATCAGGCGTACCTGGTCCGTAATAAATCGGAGTCAGAGCGAGTAGCCCCTCATATCGGGGCTCTGGCAAAACACATGCCTTCGAGGGTATCGGGGCCATGTCCTCCGGGTCCGGTTCGGGGATCAAGACTTCAGAGAGCATTACCAAACAACTGCACATGACTAACAAAGAGCCGTGATGTCCGTGCCCAACCGGATATCACAGCGTGAATCTCGGCCCGTATCGGCAAAAAATCAGTTATTAGCGAAACAAAAAAATTTTACTTTTCTTAGAATTGTACTTAGTGTAAAACCCCTACTATATAAAGGGGGAAGCTTATAGTTCAATACATACATCGTAACACTAATACCAAGGCAATCTATTTCAATTCTATTTGTCCTTAAAAGTTCTTATTTTTTTTTCTTAAGTTCTTCGTAAGTGCAAGCTTGGAATCGAGGCCAGGTTCCTCATTGAGTTACCAGCCGAGCACGGAATTACTCTTATCATTGATTTGGCCATTCATTACGTCTTTCATTTGCTTAATCTAACGTCGTCAATCACTCGTATTGATCCACATATCCATAAAATCACATATAAATTAAATTGTTATCCATTTTTTAGTATAAAAAGTTTGGCGCTCACCGTGGGGCTAATAATAGTGGTAATTTGATACAAGTTTCCATAACGCCGTCTATTTTACGCTTGTACTTTCAGATTTTAATTTCAGGTCAAATTAAAAATGTCAAACTCTCAATCCGCTCATTTGAACATAGATGCTTAATCTGGCCACCATGGAGAGAACAAAAATGTAGTGCCCAGCAATGACGTGCCTCCTGTTGACCCAAATGGAGTTCCAATCGCGGACCCAATTGATGCTAACTCACATGTGACCATCGTCGCAAACTTGCCTACGGACCCCGAAAACAACATTTGCGGGGGAGCCCGCTCGATAGCCCGGGGTACACAGTACGACGAAGGCGATGAGATCAATTTATGGGTGATCATCGAAATATTATAGGCTCAACAGGCGGCAATAGCCCACTTTCAGAACCAAAGTCGCGCCCCTAGCAGTGTTGAGCCGAACTATCCCGGGAAAACACCCGGAAAAATGAACCAGCCACAGAAAGGTCGGGTGAAGTTGAACCCAGGACCAACCGCGAGATAAAAAAGATGCTAGAGGAACTGATAAAGCAGGTGGAATCGGGAGAAAATGAAAACGAATTCAACGACAAAAAGTGGATACATATAACTCCAGGGTTGATCAAATCCTAGGAGCACCCCCAATATTAAAAGGTCTGCATTCCAAAACATTTTTCCATAAACCTTTTCCTCCGAGTGCAGCTCCGAAACAAATCCCAAAGAAGTTCTGTATGCCCGAAATTCCAAAGTATAACGGGACCACGGATCTAAATGAACACGTGACCTCCTACACGTGTTCCATCAAGGGAAATGACTTAGAAGATGACGAAATCAAGTCGGTTTTGCAGAAAAAGTTATGAGAAACCCTTCCTAAAGGATCAATAATATGGTATTACAACTTGGCCTCTAATTCCATTGATTCGTTCTCTATGCTTGCAGATGCCTTCGTAAAAGCTCATGTCGGGGCCATCAAAGTCGAGAGCAAAACAACAGACCTCTTTAGAGTGAAACAAAAAGATAACGAAATGCTCAGGGAATTCGTATCAATGTTTCAAATGGAAAGGGATGGACCTGCCCCTGGTTGCGGATGATTGGACTTTTCAAGCACTAACCCAAGGACTCAACCCCTAAATCTCCTTGGCTTCACAGTAGCTGAAACAGAATTTAATAAAGTACCCGACGGTAACTAGGGCTGATGTCCATAACAAGTATCAATATAAAATCAGAGTCGAGGATAGTCAGCTCGGGGCCCCCTCTGGGTCCATGTATCCCATCAGAACTAATGGCAGGTCTAAAAGATTCGTTGATCATGAACCAAGACCAAGTAGATATCGGCATAAACCATATTGCGGATATTGAAGGGGTAGCAGATCCGGACGTAATCCTACGAGGAATGAAAAAAGAACCGATCAAGGTCATAATAGCCGGGGACTCGTGAGAAAAAATGGCTTTGACAGGCCAATCGGGGCGAGGGAGGCACCGAGGATATCGAAATACCAGCATCAATGCAACCGGCATTGTGTCATCCATCGGACGCATCAAAGATACCAAGTGGACTCGGCTATGATAGTCTGATCCTACCCAAAGAGACCACAACCTGATGTGTAAGTATCATGACACTCACGGCCACAAGACCGAAGATCACCGACAATTAAGAGAAGAGGTGACCAAGTTATTTAATAATGGACACCTCTGTGAATTTATGAGTGATCGAGCCAAAAATCACTTCACAAATAGGGACTCCAACAAGTAGACCGAGCAAGAGGATTCTCAACACGTCATCAACATGATCATCAGTTAAGTCGACATCCCAAGGGGCCAATGCTGAAGCGCATTAAGGTGTCCATTACAAGGTAGAAGAGAACCCGAGATTACGTGTCGAAGGGGACCATATCTTTCAACAATGAAGATGTTGAAGGAATAGTGTAACCCTATAACGATGCACCAGTAATTTCTATACGCATAAGTTAATCTCGAGTTAAGCGTGTGTTTATTGATCCAGGTAGCTCGACCAATATCATCAGAATGAGGGTCGTAGAGCAGTTGGTCTACAAGACCAAATAGTGCCTGCAGTCGGGGTCTTAAACAGATTCAACAGGGCATGTGAAATACCTAAAGGGGATATAACCCTGCCAGTGAACACCGCCAGAACCATTCAGGATACAAAGTTCTATGTCATCAAAGGGGATATAAGGTATAACACTCTATTCGGAAGGACATGAATTAAAAACATGAGGGTGATACCCTCGACACTACACAAGGCATTGAAGTTCCCCACACTGGGAGGGATCAAGACAATTTACAGAGAACAGATGGCCGTAAAAGAAATATTTGCGATCGATGACGTGATCCCGATGTCCATACTCTCGACATCAAATAACCCAAAGTCGGTTAGGAAGGAAAAAACTAAATAGCAATCACCAACACCAGCCCCGACGGAACCATCGAAGCAAGATGCAAGCGAGGATGATGATTACAGAGTTCCTAGGTCATTCATCGCCCCTGACGATTCGGATGCCACCAAGTTGGCGGTCGAGGAGCTGGAGCAAGTCATATTGATCGAACACTTGCCTGATCAGAAGGTATACCTGGGCAATGGGTGGACCCCCGAGATCAGGAAAAAACTCATTAAATTACATATAGCTAACGTGGATTGTTTTGCTTGGTCTCTTCAAGATATGACAGGGATCCCACCAGAAGTAACCACTCATAATATAAGCTAGGACCCGAAGTTCCACCCGGTTAAACAGAAAAGGAGGCCTCAGTCCGAAGTCAAGCATGCTTTCATCAAAGACAAGGTATCCATACTCCTTAAAATAGGTTCCATTCGGGAAGTTGAGTACCCAGATTAGTTGTCTTAACATAGAAGTAGCGCCTAAAAGGGAAACAAATTAAGAATGTACGTTGATTACAATGACTTGAACAAGGCGTGTTCGAAAAATTCTTTTCCTTTGCCTAAAATCGATCGCATGATCGACGCAACGGTCGGAAACGAGATACTCAACTTTTTGGATGCCTATTCCGGCTACAACCAAATACGGATGGACCCATGCGATCAAGAAAAAACTTCCTTCATCACTAAATTCGGCACCTATTGTTATAATGTAATGTCGTTCGGACTAAAAAAGTCGATGCCACTTATCAACGCCTAGTAAATCGGATGTTCGAAGAACAAATAGAAAAATCAATCGAGGTTTGTATTGACGACATGTTAGTTAAGTCCCTGCGAGCAAAGGACCATATGGAGCATTTGCACGAAACCTTAAACATACTGAAGAAATACAAAATGAAACTGAACCCAGAGAAATGCCCATTCGAGGTCGGGTCCACGAAGTTCCTTAGATTTATGGTGTCTAACCGCGTAATCGAGATCAACCTCGATAAAATCAAAGCTATAGCATACATCACCGTGGTGGACAATGTGAAGGCATTCACAGGCTAACCAGGCGCATAGTCGTCGTGGGTCGGTTCATGTCAAGGTCTTTCAATAAGAGCCATCGGTTATTCTCATCATTGAAGAAGGAGAATAACTTTTCGTGGAACCAGAGTGCCAGCAAGCTTTGGAAATACTCAAATGTTTCCTTTTGAGTCCATCCTTGCTTCATACTCCGAAGGCAAAAGAGCAGTTGTACCCGTACTTGGCGGTACCCGAGATAACGGTAAGTGGAGTCTTAGTCCGGGAAGAGGATGGTACGAAATTTCCTCTCTACTATATTAGCAGGACTCTAGGCGAGGCTGAAACAAGGTACCTTACATAGAGAAATTGGTGCGCGCTTTGCTAAGCTCCTCTAGAATGTTGAAGCCATATTTTCAATGTCATCCCATATGTGTCGTAACTTCTTACCCACAAAGGAACATAATGCACAAATCCGTGCTTTCGGGACGGTCGGCCGAATTGGCCATAGAAATTAGTGGGTAAGATATCGAATACCAACCCCGAACTACCATCAAATTTCAAATTTTGGCAGACTTCGTGGCCGACTTCACGTCGTCCTTAATACCCGAAGTCAAAAAGGAATTGTTGTTAACCTCGAGGACTTCCTCGGGAATTTGGACCCTCTTTACGGACGGTTCCTCGAATGAAAAATGGTCCAAATTCGGCATTGTTTTGAATCTGCCTACGAGCAAAATAGTCTGTCAACCTATCATGACTATGAAATTAACTAACAATGAGGCTGAGTATGAGACCATGATTGCAGGTGTAAAACTAGCTTAAAGCCTGGGGGCCGAGGTGGTCGAATTCAAGTGTGACTCCCTACTTATGGTAAATAAAGTCAACGGGACATTCGAAGTAAAAGAGGAATGAATGTGAAGGTACTTGGACAAATTACAGGTAACACTGCATCGATTCTAGGAAGGGACACGACACACCCTGGGATCAAAACAACGAAGCTGATGCTCTGGCTAACTTGGAGTCATCGGTTGATGACGGTGAACTCATATCACAAACAGGCGTACAACTCATGAAATCACTAGTGGAAGAAGGCCATGCCGAGATAATCACGAGTTTAACTTGGGACCGGAGAAACAAGTATATTGTCTACTTGATGAATGGGAAGTTGCCATTGGATCCTAATGAATCGAGAGCTCAGCGCACGAACAACTAGTTTTAGCGTGTCTGAGGGTACACTGTTCAGAAGAACGTTCGATGGACCACTGCCGATATGCGTGGGGCCGGTAGACACCGAATATAGTTTGAGGGAAGTTAACGAAGGCACCTGCGGAAACCATTCGGGGGCAGAATCTTTGGTTCGTAAGTTAATCAGAGCCGGCTATTACTGGATCAACATGGAGATAGATGCAAAGGAATTTGTGCAAATAAGTTATGGATGTCAGAGGCATGCACCAATGATCCATCAACCCGGGGAGTTACTACATTCGATCCTTCGCCTTGGCCGTTCATGAAATGGAGAATAGACATTGTCGGTCCCCTGCTATGGGCAGCCGGCAAAACTCAATTTATACTATTTATGAGTGACTATTTTTTCTAAGTGGGCCGAAGCTCAAGCGTTCGAAAAGATCTAGGAAAAAGAAGTCATCGACTTCATTTGGGACCCTATAATTTGTTGTTTCGGTATTGCGGTCGAGATAGTATGTGATATGGGAAGCAGTTCATCGGCTGCAAGGTAAGAAAATTTTTCGAGGACCATAAGATCAAAAAGATCTTGTCAACACCCTATCACCCTAGTGGGAATGGACAGGCAGAGTCTACGAACAAGACCATACTTCAAAACCTCAAGAAAAGGTTGACTGATGCCAAAGGAAAATATAAGGAAAATCTGCATGAAGTATTGTGGGCATATTGTACGACCTCAAAATCTTGTACTGTGGCCACTCCATTTTCGTTGGTCTACGGTGTCGATGCATTAATACTGGTTGAGGTGGGAGAATCGAGCCTCAGGTTCCAATATGCAACCTAAGGATCAAACTGTGAGGCCATAAGCACGAGCCATGAACTATTGGATTAGAGGCACGAGGCCGCCCTAGTCAAGTTGGTTGCCTAAAAACAACACTTAGAAAGATATTACAATCGGAGAGTTAATCTCAACACTTCAATATCGGGGACTTGGTGTTTAAAAAAGTAACACTGAATACCCGTAACCTGAACGAAGGGAAGTAGGGACTGAATTGGGAAGTTCCATATCGAGTCATCGGGGTACCGGTAAAGGTTCATACAAACTCAAAGCTGGGATCGGTGCACAACTACCGAAACTCTGGAACATGACCCACTTAAAATGGTACTATTGCTAAGGTACAACCTCATTCACTTTATTTTTAATAATACGAATTAGACTAACACTTGCAGGAAACAACCAAAGGAGAATGTAGTTGTTAGGTCTGAAAGCACGCATTGCTCTCTTTTTCCCTTGAACCAATTTTGTCCCGAACGGGTTTTCCAGCAAGGTTTTCAACGAGGGAACAATGAATTGTGATAACTTAGAGTCGAAGAACGATTTTAAATCGGAGTCAATGGTCGCATCAAGAGTGTCCGAGCCCTCTCGAAGATCGACCTAGAATACCGGGGGTCGTCTGTTGATACCCAATTTTTCCCAAAATATTTTTAAAATTGCATATGTACCTTCAAAATCATGCATTAACAACGGCTGGTATTTTTCCATAATCTTCCTATATTTTGTCTAATTTATCTAGCATGTTATTTCCAATAAATAATTACAAAATCGCGTCACAAATGATTTCAAAGGCATTTCTTGATTTAATTAATTGTTTATGGTCCTAATAAGATCAAATTATTTCATAATTAGCCAAACTGACATCTTTTGGCTATAGTTGCAATAACTTTGCAATTATAGCCTAAGCATGTAATTTTATCCTATTTTTTTACCAGAAATTAGTCTTCTATATTTTTAAATATCAAATAACCA
Organism: Nicotiana knightiana; assembly: GCA_005239525.1. Taxonomy (NCBI): domain Eukaryota; kingdom Viridiplantae; phylum Streptophyta; class Magnoliopsida; order Solanales; family Solanaceae; genus Nicotiana; species Nicotiana knightiana. The sequence goes on along the minus strand of ML394902.1, from coordinate 9,116 downwards.
TTGTTAAATTATTTCCATGCATATGATTTCATTTTTATAAATAGTAATTACCTTATAAAATTATTTTAATTAAACTATGTGGGTATATAATAAATAGCCCATGCCCATTTCAATTTTAGCCTAAATTGATTAATCACTCCCTATTAAACCAGCCCAAACCTGATTAGATCAAGCCCAAATACCCCAAGTCCAAATCCATTAATCCCCCGACCCAATGTCTTGTTTAATCTGGACCATTGATCAATTTTGATCAACGGACCAAATCCCTCCTTTCCATAATTAACCAAATAGTCTACTCTCCCCCCCCCCCCC
>ML394901.1:33014-60981 GCA_005239525.1 Nicotiana knightiana | reverse complement strand
AATATAAGGGAAAGCAGAATGTATGTCATAACCTAATATGTCGGCACCAAACATGTCACAGGGAATTTCTAAAAGTACTCAGCTTCTTCCTAACTTCTCAAAAAAAGAAAATTAAAATTCTAAAATACCCGGTTCAAGTTACACCCTTGGAAAAGAACCGGAGCCCAAAGAAAAACCAAGGGATACTACCTACCCATCCTAAAAAAAACTGAAAAATCTTTTTGGTGTTTTTAACTCGGACTTTATTCCTAAAGAAAATTGTCCAACAAATCCATCGTTGGAAAAAGTCCAATTTTTTTTCTCTTTCAGAAAGTAGTATCCCCACCCCACACTTATGTTATGCATCGTCCTCGATGCATGATTACAAAGAAAAACATTATAACAAGGGTGAGAAATACTCCCTGAGACCCTCTCGGGCATAGCCCGGACATGATTCTCAATTTTTAGAGTCGGGATGACCCCACACTTAAGCTCAAACATGCCCCTCAGCTTCATCTTTTGGGTACTCAGACTTCCCCTACTCTGCAAAATAAAATAAAAAAACAACACAAAACTGACACTAAAAAAAATATATAAAATTATGAAAAGGTATACAGGCTGGGTTGTCTCCCAACAAGCGCCTTATTTATAGTCGTGGCACGACTCTGCTGCTTCACCACTTTTCCTTCCACTTTGAAGATATGAATTGCATCCCCAATTTTGCATCAAATTTTCCAAAAAGTAGTATTAATTGCAATATGTCAATACGAATGAAAAAATTTATAGTTTAAAATGATGGTCAAAATTTACATAGTTGGAATCTCGAGAAACAAAAAGTGGAATGTAATTTGAGACAGAGGGAGTATTAACTTTCTGACGCCACTACCGCGCAATAGCTAATGAGAAATTTATAATTGCAGAAATTTATTTTGTGATGTGGGCTGGACCAACACCTCAAGTTACAGTTACGTACGGATCCTAAGCTAATTCGAGAATTATTGAACAAACACCAAGAATTCCACAAGCCTGAAGCTAATGCCTTCATTGAGATGTTTGTGACTGGACTTGCATGTTACAATGGAGAAAAATGGGCCACCCATAGAAAGATAGTAACTCCTGCTTTTCGTATTAAGAAGATAAACGTATTAGTACTAGTTAACTACAAGTGTTACTGCAATTAAATACAATCATTTGATAGAAAATAATAGGCCATCTGGTCACGTGACACAACCCAGTGCACAAAGTATTATGTATTTATATGTATGATTTGGGAGAGACCTTCACTTCAAGAGTTTACCGTAGAACACATACCTTAATGCAGAGGCGAATTCAGGATTTAAAGTTTATGGGTTGCTATAGGGACCTTAAGTAAATATACAATAAGTAACTGGGTTCACAATCAAATATTTATGGATATTTAGTAGATTTTTAATACATATATAGGGTATGTGCGCTACTGGGTTCTCGGAAACCTACATATAATAGGTTGGATCCGCACCTGCCCTAATGCAAGGATTGATATCTGCTTCCATGGCTTGAACTCGTGATCTATAGATCACAGTAAGACAACTTTACCGTAACTCCAAGAAACGACTTCTAATACATCTTTTATTTAGTTATGGACAATGTCTAAGTAAAAGTAATTAACAAAAAGGACCATATCTTGGATTTATCATTCCAACTCAATCTTATAACAGAATGATATGATATGATAAGATAAAGATGTACCTTTATCTTAATAGAGTAGTCGTTAATTAGATGTCTGTTTGTCTTAGAAAGGATGTTTTCATCAGCATTTTGTGCATGTGTTGAGGAAATGATAAGCAGATGGGAGGAATTGGTTAGCAAAACAGAGACTTGTCAGCTGGATGTGGAAAGAGAGTTTATGGTTTTAGGTAGAGATGTTATATTAAGAGCCGTCTTTGGTAGCAATATTGAAGAAGGAAGGTCAATTTTCCTACTTCAGAAGGAGCAATGCAAGCTTATCTTGGCTTCCCCATTCATCCTTTTCTTCCCCTGGCTAAGGTGCATTTGCATGGAAACTCCTATACGATAAACTTAAATTACAGTAAAAGAATTTTTACATTATCGGGTCACTTTGTAATCTTAAATATACGACAGATTACTTGCGACAATAGGTAAACGTGGTGACCTGATAGTGTACATGTTTTTACTTGCCATCGATGCTTATAAGTTAATTCTTGTTCTATCATCTAAAAATTGTTGCAGATTTCTTCCAAAAGCATAAAATAGAAAAGCAAGGGACAACTATAGGAAAGATAGATGTATGATAAGAGGAATAATAAATAAGCGAGAAGATGCCGAGCGATCAGGAAATACTATGGAAGACAATCATGATATCTTTGTGTCGTTTTATAGTTCAATACCACATAAGAGGGGAAGATTTGTGTGGTGTTTACTTTTTCGCGTGCATAGATTATAGAAGGACCTGATTCTTCTATATGTTCCAACTACTACTGTTGCGGAATAATAAATACAAATAATAAAGAACACAAGTATTATTACGTGGAAAACACAGGCTCAAAAGGTGAAAAAACCACGGCCTACTACCCAATAGGATATTTTCCAAACACTTCACTACAACTCTGAGCCAACAACAAAGTATACAAACTCTTGCAAACCTAAGGATTGACTCTAACCCTTATAGCAACACGCCACAAGTTGTTGCGACTATGTGAAGTTAACTCTAACTTGAAAGATACAACTCAGGTACCTAGTACAATTTGCTCGTAAGAAAGTTGAAAGGTACAACTCAAAACGCCTACTACACTTTGAACTACAAATAAAGAAAGACACATAAAACTCTTTCTGGAGCTGGTTCTTCAATCTGGTTTGTGTAGCTTCAAGATCGCACTTTTAAATCTCATAGGAATTGCTCACAAAATGATTTGCTATTTTGATCTCAATTCGTGCTTAACTTCAGTATGTGTGCATCACCTATAAAAGACAACAACACTGATATTTATAGAGTTAATACATAAAGATTAACTAGAATTCTGATGCTACTCTTCCTTGGTGGAAGAGTTCTAGTTGATTTCAACTTCTAACTCCTCTCCTATCTTGGATAGTGTTATCTTTGATTAAAGGGTCCTTCTCCTTATCAATTATGCAACATTTTCGATCAGGAGATGTCAAATACACCAATTTAAGCTTATCTCTTTGACGTGCATCCCACATGCTCGAATCTGCCCGTTTCTATGCACATAAGGGATGTACCTGGTTCATGCCTAAGTTCCTTTGTCAGTCTTCAAACCTAACCTTTACTTGGGCCAACAAATTCCCCCTTTTTGATGATGACAGACACTGTGCTTTTCATAAGCTTAGGCCCTGTTTCAACTCAGCTCAATAGCAACACAATGTTAGAAATAGTTTTCCTTTTTTATCACTTATCATCAAGGACCAGGTACATTAGGTTATAAACATCAATTGTTCAAAGCTAAACAACACTTGTTTAAAGCACAACCTAATTATTTTCCCCCTTTTGGCATCATCGAAAAGTTGCATAAAAATGTGAGATAACAAGATTTTAAAGCTTACTCATGGCCACTGGGGCTGCTACAAATGCAATCATGGATTAATCATCATAGATCAAGCTAAGAATTTTAACCATCAAATAAATATAAACAAACAATTAGAGCAAAAGACAATGAATTTCGTTGATGATTGATAAGATTCTACCACAAAGAATAAGAAGAAATAAAAATATTGGAAACATGAGCAAAAGAAATAAAAAGTCCCGAACTGGGTCACTGGTTAATCTACACTAGGCTAGGAGGCTTAAGGTTGGGAAGGTCCAGGTGCTTGGTTTTTGTCTTGGAGGAGTTTCAACATATCATGAAGAATACCATCATTCTTCTACTTTTCTCTTTCCAGCTCAGTTCTGAGAGCATCTCTCTCAGTCTCAACCTCTTCCAATCTCTTCTTCAGCCTATCAATCTCAGCATCCTTAGCCCCACTTTCTAGCACTAAGGATCCGACCTTGCTATCCACTGGTACCATCTTGGATGAACCAGGTTCTTTAGGAGTGGCATTGACTTCATAATCGCAAGCAAGCAGAGTACTAACCACGAAATTATCCTTGTGTCTACTAATCTCCCATTTCTTCATAGGTACTTTGAAATATGCAAGTACAGTTGTGAGAATGAAGCCATAGGGAATGACATGAGTTTTGGTGCCATTGATAACCCTATCAGTAGGTCCGCGAGGGTTTCCTGTTCAAATGGAACAAGTTTATCTATATTTTTCCCAAGTTGAACCAACCCCTCAGCAGCTTCGCCATACCTACTTCCCCCTGTTTTGCTCACACTCTCTTCTATTTTAGTAAATTCCTCTCCCCAAACAACCATTGCCCCAGTTTCATTTGTTAGACCAAAAAAAGTGGGTGAAGAATCAGCCACTCTTGTACCCTTTCCCCTCACATTACTCCTAGAACCCTTTCTCTCTTTTTCTTTTCCCTTTTTATTTTACCACCAACTTCTCCAGATTATGTAGTCTCAACACCTGCTATAGATCCTACCAGTACAAATCTATTCTCCATATTTGCAGCAACTTCAGAAATTGTCTCAGGAGTAACTTTAGAATCAGAAGATACCTGTTCAGTTTTGGAATACCTACTTTTTCCCCCCTTAGTAGCAAACTTAAATGAATCTACAAATTTCTGGGGTTCTTCTGCCTACCTGCTTTTAATTGCTTGTTTATTTTCTTTATCTGTTCTCCTTCAGCGACAATCTTACGTGCCATCATCTTTACTCTACTTTTCTTAGAAATTGGTGTGGTTGAAGGAGGGGTAGAAGGTGTGAAAATGGTTTCCTATGGTGGTGATGAAGGATTTTCAGAGGTGTTCGACATATCTGGGCTAAGGTATGAAAAAGAAGAGAATTAGATTGTGTTTGGAAGATGGAAGAAGAATGAGAGTTTTTGACGGCTTGAGAGAGATGAAGTAAGGAATACACTAACGTTGATCAATATACGGAGGAATAATTGATGGGGTAACTACAGAATTTTAGACTCTTATAAGTCTAATCAAATTGAAATTCAGTTTTGAAGAGACGTTGGAGTTTATCCCTAGAATCTAGGCACTTCAATTCGGTTGAGACTCTTTTGAACACTGGTTCACTTCTAACGGATAAGTCTAAAAGGAGTTTGGAATAAGGTAGGACTCAGCTTATGATCCAAATATAATTATCTCAAATTATGCAGAGTATAGAAAACATACCTATTTATCTTGATGAACCAGGTTTTTCACTGAAAATTCTCTTGTGTAAGTCTAAATTTGCCAAAACAGAGAAAATATCATTGTCGTGCCCCCTTTTTTTCATCGCGGAATCGGGTTTCGATATTCATTTGGGACAACTCCCTTCCTTTTGGGAGAGGAGTATGGAAAGTGAAGAGTCGCCACCTAACGGATTTATGGTGCGTTAGGGCACCTAATGCAATTAACTCATGATAACCGGTTTGTGTTACCAGAGATTGGGTAAGGGCTTGAAATTACTTCTAGGAGAAGGTTTTAGGCACCCCTCGAGGTCCACAACGGTGGGTACCAGTGAAACATACTTTGTGAATTGGTCAATTAACATATAAATAGTCTAAGCATACATGTGTAAACAGAATAGAGGATTTTTTAGCAGATAAGCAGTGCAAGCACACATATGTATAAAGATGGATAAATCCTAAGTTTGTTAGCCTATAGGATCACATCTATACAATGCACGATAATCTTTCCTCAACTAGAGGGGTTACACATGACATTAGCGTACAAGTCATCATATCCTTTTACTATCCAAATACCCTCCCCTTAGCGGTTATATGTTGATACCTAATTTTTCCTCAAATTATTTTTAAATTTTCATATATACCTTCAAAATCACTTTTTATAATAATTTGTATTTTCCCCATAATTTTCCATATTATTATCAATTTATTTTTCTAATTTATTCAGCACTTTATATTTAATAATTATTCATAAATTACATTACAAAGAATTTCAAAATATTTCCTAGCTCAATATATTTTTAATCCTATTAGGATTAATTATTTCACAAATTAGCCAATTTGGCATTATTTGGCTATAATGACAACAATTTATCAATTATAGCCTAATTGTACATTTTATGTCGTTTTAATTCAATATTTAGTCATTTTATATTTTAAATATTAGTTAATTACCTTATTTTACCTATTTAGTCTTAATTTCATTTTTATATAATTATTAGATATTTTATTAATTATTTATCTATTTTTAAGGGGGTATTTGACAAATAGTCATCTTTATTTAAATCCTAGCCTAAATCAAACCTTGTCCTAACCCAGTTAATCTAGCCCAATACCCTATCCTACCCGACCCAATTCCCTATGCAATCTGAGCCGTTGATTATTTCAAATCAACGGCCCAGATCAGCCCCTTCCCAATTTAACCCCCTAATGACTACCCCCTCTCTCATTTCCCCCTATCTCATTTTCTCTCAACCGGTCTCTCTACCTCCCTCCCTCTATCTCTGGTTCTCTCTAGAACCTTCCACCTTCCCCCTCTCCGATGAACTCTGTTCATCTTCTCATGCCACCTCCCTCGCCGGAAATCATGACCTCTCACCATCGCCTAGCCCATGCCTCACCCCACACTTGCTTGACACTGTTCTGATGGTCCTCAGATTAAACTGGAGTGGTTCAACTCCCACCTATGGCCTTTCATGCCACTTTTCGGCCATTTCCGGCCGTTTGAGTAAGGTTCTTACTTTTTCCGGTGGAAACCCGAAAAACCTTGATTTTTTTCTCTCCTCTTTGGGTTCTCTCTTCAAAACCCTAACTTCTAAAACCTCCTAAAACTATTTTTTGTTTTCCAACTACGGTGTCTAAAAAACCTTTCTGCAAAAATGATTTCTTCAAGTTTAAGGGTTCTTCTGAGATTCTTCTCGTATTTGTAAACGGTGTCTGTTAAAATCTCATTTTGATAGTTCATTATGTTAAAACGTTATTTTTAACACTGTATTATAATCTTAGGTTTTGCCTTTATTGATATACTCTTTTTATTTGTATATGTGTCTGTCTCTTATGAATACGTCCTAAGTTTTCTATGATTTTTATCCTATTTTTGCTCATTAGGATTCTTGATTTTGGCTTCTTCTTCTTATGCTGTAGTTGCTCTGTTTAATCCCTGTAGTTGTTACTATTTTGTTTAGATGAATCTCTAATCCTATGTGATTTCTTGCTGCTACAGTCATTAGGGTTTCTGACTCATTGATTCTCCCTGTTATATCATGTTCGTTTGTTAATTCCTTAATCATTTACTGTGTGCTAGTGTTGAATCCCTGATTCTATGTGATTTTTACTTGAATCTCTGATTTTCTTGTCCTATTGTGTGTTTACTTCGTGTACTCACAGGAATCAACATTACTCCTGTTTAAATCCCTAATTTCCTATAAATGAACCTCTCATTGATCTTTTGTGATGATTTCCTTACTAATTTACAACCTTTAAATTATTTCCTTGCCTTATTTTGATCAACTATGCTGTCACACGGAGTCTTATATTATTTCCTTAATTGAAATATTTTGAACCTAGCCTCAATTGCATGTCCCATACTTGTACTATGCTAAGTTATTTCTTTATATGCTATATGCAGTCAAATATGGTACCTTTCCTTATTTGTTGTCTTCATAATACCATTTGAACTTGATTCATTAAATTAAGGGATACCTATACTGATTTTACATTGATTGATACTCAGTCCCTTAATTAAGGGTTAACTTTGATTCCTACCTTATTTACCATATGTTTTCAAACTATATATATACACTACTCTTTCATTAAGCAAGGGACGAACTAATCTGTTCAACTCTTTCACTCACAACTAAAAACTCTATGCTCTCTCTCTTTTCTATGCTAGTTACTACTATTCTAAGTTAGCCGGCTGCAAGCCAACGCTAACTATTGTGCATCTCCTACTTCCTGTTTGAGTTACTGCTTTCTTCACTTCACTGGTATGTTCTAATTCAGATTTAAGTTCTCAAACCAACATGTTTCTACTACTGTTGTAATTCATTGTGTTTCTCATTTGCTTTTACTTACTATTTTGTTGTTCACCATGTAACTAGGATCCTGAACTCCATTCACATTATAAGTTATACTCTATTTGTATTAACCAGCATGTCTTTATGTACTTGATACATATTCTATGGAATATTCATGCCTATGTTTGGCACATTAGTTTGATTAGAGTAAATCCTATTATCTTGAACTATTTGGTCTTGTTATGTTAATATAATCCTACACCCTACTGTGTCCCCCAATCCCCTAAATCCTTAGGAACTTCTGATTGTGTACTGCCTACTACATGTTTGCCTTCACATGCTTTGTATTTGTCAATCAAATCCCATTACCCCTTCTTATGATTGTTGGACTATTCCTGGTCCTTTGTCTGATGTTGAACTTGGTGTTCCTGCCCTTTTAGTGGTTAAACTTTTTTGTTATAAAACTATTCCAATCAAGTTTCCCTCTTCAAAACCTTTTTCTTACTTACCATTTTCAGAATTGTTTTCTTACTTAACCTTTTCAAAACTATGTCAAGCACTCTCATATATACTCTTAGAAGTCTAGGTTCTGCCCCCTCTGTGTGAGCATTGCCTTACGACCCTTGAGCTCCCTCTAAACTTTGACACACAAAGGCTGGCCATTCCACACTGCACTTACTCTATCTTGGCTATGAAATCTTGGTGTGAGCACTGCCCGTGACCCCTTGAGGTCCTTAGGGAACTCTAACACACCCGGATTGTGAAAACGCTGTGAAACATTACCTGGCATTGAGGACCTGGAGACTTGAGCCTATTCTGTAGGCTCCCTATAGTTAACTTCTTATTTTTCTTCTATTTCAGTTGTGTCATTCATATCCGATGGTCTGTAATAATTAATTGTAAACAACTCTGGGGTTGGATAGTGAAAATGGGTGGGTGATATGCATGCCTTAGTATAATTAGGGGTAGAGACCATGTTTCTAGGTTTATTTTCTCTATGCGCAATAGCAGCCATGTTTAGGAAGAACATGCCATGCATTAGATATCATGCTACTTAGGTTCATATATACTGTTTTCCTTTCAACACGTCATCATTCATTGCCCTGACTTAGAGATCCTGCCTATAGGACAAATAATTTAGTAAATTGCTATAAACGTGTCCTGAAGCTTCATTTAGAAGTCCTTTCCTAGAATAAATAATGGTAACAAAACTGCAACCATGTCTCATCATTCTATACATGTAAAGATCCCGTTCTAGGTAAACAACGATTAAAATCCGTCACCTATGTTATTCCTTAAACGGTGCATAATTTTGTGATTTTATGTGCATTTAGAATTCCTGTTTAGGTTACTATGCATCATGCTGCATTAGACATCATGCTATAGGATCATATTCATTTAACTGCGCTTAGTCTAAATAAATATATCTAAAATAGCCCCCTGTTTTAAACAACTGGTAATTACTCCTTGCACATCTTCAACACCTAGAATTGCATGTTATCTTACACTTAGGCAAGCCTTAGGTAATCAACTTAAAAAATATAACAAGAACTGTCCTTTGTGATTAGTGCTCAATTGTCAGCATGCTTGAAACCAGTAGGCAAGTTTGGTTAAGAATTCCTTTTTGAGTTATGCAATAAATCTGTCTTTGTTATTATCACTTAGACACCATGCGTAAGATCTGAATCTGGACCTTAATTGTGTATGAGACATGTTGTTTATGTGCACTATTTGTGGAGGTCTTTGAGCCCTTTCCTGTTTATGTGCTACCCCCTTTTATCTGCAGTTTTATTTGTTCATCATATGCCGCCTTCGCATTTTCACCTTTAAAACCTGAGGGTCTGCCTAGCACCTCTTTTAAGATAGGAGTCCTAATTTCCTCCGGGGCTGATAGGAAGGGACGGGTAACCGCATGCATTAGAGGTCGAGACCAACACTCGATTTAGTTGCTTTCATGGGGTGGTAAAGGGTAGAATATAGATATGATGACCAGTGTGCTAATACCACGTGTAGCCCCTCTTCGAGGAGTGATTACCGAGTATTGCATTGATGTGATCCATATTATTATAAACCTAGGATACCTTTTATATGCTTAGCTCGTAATCCTTTCCAATGTCTAATCTACTTTACTATTTTCAAACATTTTCATGCTTAAGACTTAAATCCCCTCTTATTTGAGCCTTTACTTGTTATTTGCTAATTGTACAAATTCACAGAAACCATTTGGCCGGGAACCACACTTGTGGATACTGAGGGGTGCCTAACACCTTCCCCTTAGGATAATTTCAAGCCCTTACCCAATCTCAGGTTAGTAACATAGTAATAATTGAACCCCTTAGGTGCCCTAACGCACCGTTAAAATCGTGAGGTGGCGACTGTTCAAAATATGCAAACCCCTTTCCCAAAAGAAACGAGTTGTCCCAACCAANGGGGTGCGTAACATCATGGTGACTCTGCTGAGGATATCAAGGCTTTTACCATTTCAAATTATTTCGTGAATTTGTGCCTTTATTTTTAAATACCTGCACCCTTTCCTATTCCCTTTACATGCAATTAATTGTTCATTTCAGGTATTTACTTTTCTTCAAAGTCAAAACTGACATGTCTCTTTGTTTTCTTTTCTCACTGCTTTAAATCATTACTGTTGTTTTTACCGCTTTCTTTAACGTGCAAATATGTGATAACTTGTTTTAATACTTATTATCGCATAATCATGCTCAACATTCATACTCCACTCGTGCCAAAAAAAATACTTTAGCAATGCCTGATGAGAGGTTGCACTCTTCCTATATTATTACCCACTAAATTCGGAAAGGCTTATTTGCGGTAAAACTAGTCGATTAGCGGTGCTGTCGACGGTTCCGTGCCTTTTCCCCTTGAGTTGTCCACTCAAGGGTACCAGTCTAAAACCTCATAGAGACCTTACTATGTCGCACTTTTGTCATGCATCATGGTCAAACCTAGTCGAGCTAAAGTGTAGTCCGCACGATATCTTTTAAGATAGCCTTATCAAAAAGTCCACCGGGTTTCCCTAAACCCAAACGGACGCCCTCACGTTCTATGCATTTATTTGGAGAACTAAATGCTTCCTGCTAATTATGACGATAAATAGTCGAGTCCGGTGGGGTAAGGGCCTAACCTTATTTTCTTTGCAAAAAAATGAGGCACGAAGTCCCCAGATTCGGCATGGTCTCCAATATCCACCCAAGACTGTTGAGTTGGTGGGAGGATCTGCACTCTAGCAACAAAGTTATCATCAGGAAAGACTTGGGTAACCTACCATCTCTCCTGGAAATCAAGCCTAACAAAATGATAATAGAGGATGCTACCTTGTTCTGGGATCGTGAAAGGTCCGTGTTCCTCTTTGGGAACATCAAAATGACGCCTTTGATAGAAGAGATACGAAGGCTGGCTAACCTGGTATGGGAAAATCCAGGGTTGTTGATGCCTGAGAACCGCACAGGCAAAAGTTTCCTCACAACGACGGGCCTGAAAAAGGATGAAGAATTGGTATGTTTGGAGGATTCGTACATTCCTTTTTGACTACTTATACAAAAGGTATGGCTACAACAAATCATACCGTACCTACCATGACGAGTTTGCTATCACCTCTCTAGGACACGTCTATCGCCCAGTGTTCATTTTTATAGTTTGCTTTTTGAGTTTGATTGTGTTCCCGATGAAGAAAGAAAGGATCCATACCAGGATATCCATGGTAATTAAGACCATAATGGAAGGGGTAGATGGGCAAGACTTCAGCATTGTGCCCATGATCGTTGCAGACATATATCAGGCCTTAGAAAGGTGTCAACAAGGAGAAAAGCATTTCGAAGGTTGCAATTAATTACTTCAACTCTGGCTCATGGAACATCTCTAAAGAGGCGAATACCGACAAGAGATTCACCGCAAAATGTGTGATGACCACATCGCTTTCCATCACCCAAAGCAAATGAATTATATCCCCGACATGTTTGCTCAGCCTGAAAATGCCGAGGGATGGGTTCAGATTTTTGATAACTTAACTGAAGAGCAGGTTCAATGGATGTTTGAATTGTTTCCAATGGATGAGTTTATCATTCGATCCCGAGATGCATCATTTCTGATGTTGTTTGGTCTAAGGGGGACATACTCTTACGTCTCTCTTCGAGTTATGAGGCAAGCAGGTAGGAAGCAAGTCATCCATAGGGTCGAGAAGATGAGCAATCTTTGAGCTAACTTTCAAAATAATGACAGTACTCACAAGTGACAAGCTCATCACCTATGGCACTGCAAGATTATACTTGAGAAAGACACCATCGAGCCAGACAGATATCATGCTGGTTGTACCCCTTTCTATCTTGGTTGGTTAGAAGAGGATTTGGGTGGCCAGAGCAAGTCGGGGTACGTCCGAGGTCACAGGGTATAAATGAAAGGGCCGAGGAACAAGTCAAATACAAGCAACTACGCAAAAGATCCAGGAATATGAAGATGACCACCACAAGATACATGAGTCAAACAAGAAAATGATCGAGGAATGGAAGGACATGGATATCAACGCCAACAAGAGGCTGGGGTACTTGGAACGAGGTATATTCGAGTTGGAAGAAATGTTCATCAAAAGAGTCGAAGATTGTCAAAAGGCTTAGGGAGGTGCAGGGGGATACCTAGCCAGAACCTACCTGTTGCTGGGACTTCGCAAGCTGGGAAAACTGTACAAGGAAATCAAGAATGCCGAGTCTGGGGAAGGTCTTTCTGGGACCAAGTAGATAGGAGTGTCTTTATTTTTCTATCAATGTAATAAGGCTAATGGCCATTAGTGATTTTTATTTTTCATCTATCACTTTGGGATTTGTCTATTGTTCTTATCAATAAAATGAGTCATTTAGCATTTTAAGTTCTCCAAATCACTCTTTCATTAGGCCTACCTCGGGCACAAAGAGGTCCCCAACTTAGGACGCGCTTTACATTTACGCATTATGTGTTTAAATACCACAATATTCTTTTCATAATCCTCATTGACTTGGTTACCTTTTGTTTTTATTTATTTTTCATACTACCCTCCCCAAAGGTTTGTTCGTGCATTCTGGCATCATCATCCTATCTCACAAGATCCAAGGGCCCTCCACCTACTCCTCCTCCAAGTCCTCCTAAGGGCAATCCCAAAGGCAAAAGTAAGATGGAAGAGTCCAGCGACACCAGAAAGGAGAATATAATTGAACGGGTAGAGGCCTCTGATGGCCGAGGTATTCAGGTCCTGCATGAAAGCATGTCACCACTTGAACAGAAATTGGTGAAGTTTCAGGAAGAACTCGATCAAGTCCGGAATCTGGCCAACTTGTCATCTTCCCTGAACGTCCCCCACGTCAACCTTCAAAATTCTCAAAACCCCGCACCTCCACCAAATATCCAAGACAACAAAATCATCCCGCACCTTACCATCACGTCACTTCCCCAAAGAACCAAACTCTCCCGATGCAATGCAATTCTTGCCACACCTCAAATAACACTCCACTACTCATCCCAGAACCTCAAAACCCCACAAAGGACCATTTCCACGCCCATAACAATCCCATCTATGTGGAAACCGTGACCCACTCCACTCTGCCTATCTCATAGGAATCCGACTCTGACGAAAAGGATTTACGTATCAAGAACCTAGCCGAGGAGCTTAGGAAACTAACCAGCCGAGTCCAGGGTGTTGAAGGAACCAAGGGAATTGAAGGGTTGAATTATGAAGACCTTTGTATCCAACCTGATGTCGAATGCCCGAGGGGTACAAACCTCCAAAGTTTGAAATGTTTAACGGTACTGGTGATCCGAGAGTCCATCTGAGGACCTATTGCGACAAATTGGTTGGCGTTGGAAGGATGAAAGAATCCGCATAAAGCTGTTCATGAGGAGTTTGAAGGGAGACACATTGTCTTTGTACATCAGCAAGACCGAAATGGTCAAATTGGGTAAGCATGGCGTCTCATTTTATGGACATGTTTAGATTCAACACAGAGAACGCACCAGATGTGTTCTACATTCAAAACTTGAAGAAGAAACACACATAAACCTTTCGCGAGTATGCTACTCGTTGGAGGTCCGAAGCCGCTAAAGTCAGACCTGCTCTATGGGAAGAGCAGATGAACAAGTTCTTTGTCCGGGCTCAAGACTTATAGTATTATGAACGGTTAATGATGGTTGAAGGCCACAAGTTTTCCGACATCATCAAATTGGGTGAGCGGATTGAAGAAGGTATTAAAAGCGGTATTGTTACAAATTTTGAAGCCTTGCAAGTCACTAACAAGGCTTTATAGTCCGGTGGTGTGTCTAAGAAGAGAGACGTGGGAGCCGTAATGATTGCACAAAGAGCCAAGTCCCTACTCAAATACCAAACTTATCCAACACCTCCACTCACATACCAGCCAACCCCGAATTACCAAGCACCCTCACCGAATTACCAAGCACCCTCACCGAACTAACAAGCTCCACCACTTTCTTACCAAGCTCCACCGTGCACCTACTAATCTCAGCCACCCACATATCAACTTGCTTCGTTCAGGTACTCACAACCCGCTCCCGTTTACCACACTTATAATTCCCAGCCATCCCATTACCAATCACACCCTGCACGCCAAAACTTCCCTAGACCTCGTCCCAATTTTGATCGCCGCCCTCCAAAGAAATACACCACCATAGTCGAGCCCATTGACCAGCTGTATGAGAAGCTCAAAACTGCTGGTTATGTCACGCATATCCCTGATGCCACCCCTAAGAACCCTTCTCAGTGGGCTAACCCAAACAAATCCTGTGCATACTATTCCAGCATGAAAGGACACACCATCGAAGAATGCCGCTCTCTGAAGGACAAAATACAGGCTCTTATTGACAACAAGATTATTGTGGCAAAAGACCCCGCTCCAAACGTCCGCGACAATCCTTTGCTAGACCATAAGGGTAGAGGTATCCATATGATTGAAATAGAAGATGATTGGGATCCCGAGGGATCAATCGGGTTGATCGCAGAAGGCGATGACCCATAGAAACCCGCAGTCACTCGCAACCGATCATAGTCCAGATTTAACCATCTGAGGACGCTGAGATGAATATGTCTATACCATTTGAGTTTGAAGCAACGCCACCTGCAAAGTCAGCAGTGCCAATTGAAGTTGAGTTTGTATCTCCAACAAATACACCGGCACCGTTCGAGGTCGCAGTATTGCCACCCCGAACACACATTCCGTTTGGAGTAAGGATGGCCGCACCAATTCCGATGGTAATGTCAACCACGCCGCCCTTCTATTCAAACGCTATCCCTTGGGACTATTCAGCCGAGGCAAAAAGGAAAGGCAAGGTCAAGTCAGAGGAAGCAGTCGCAGCACAGGGTATGACGAGAACTGGTAGGATCTACACCCCTGAGCATCTGACCGAGTCAAGCAAGCAGGCTGCCAACTGGCCTCCCCTTATCGAAACAAGTCCCGATGGCCTTTCGAGAAAGGTACAAGCTAAGGAGTATTCAGTCATCGACCATCTAAACAAGACACCGACACAGATATCCATCCTGTCTTTGCTACAGAATTCTGAAACACACAGAAATGCTTTTCTGAAAGTGTTGAGTGAAACATATGGGTCAAACAACATCACTAGCGGGGAAATAGCCAATATGGTAGGCTAGGTACTTAAAAGTCATAAAATCACTTTTCATGAGGACGAGCTACCACCTGAAGGATTGGGGCACAACAAAGTTCTGCACATCACCGTGCAATGTGAAGATCATTTCATCACAAGAATCTTGATCGATGGAGGTTATAGTCTTAACTTTTGTCCGTTGATAACACTAAAGAAATTGGGTAAAGCGCTACATGAGATAAGGGATGGAGCGATCAATGTAAAAGCCTTCGACGGTTCTTAGAGGTCCACCATGGGGAATAAATGTGCTAGCATCCTACAACCTGTTGTTGGGACGACCATGGATTCATGCTGCTGGGGCAATAGCGTCAACGCTACATCAAGTGGTAAAATTCGAGTTAAACCACCAAGAGGTGATTATTCATGGTGACGGTAGCAACCCCATTTATAGTCGTCAAACTATTCTGGTGATTGACGGAAAAAGGAAGATTGGCGGGGGAACTTACCACCACATTGAGCAGGTCAATGCTATCGACAAGGACAAGTGGTGGGATAGCAAGATTGAGAGCATCCTGAACTTGAGATGATATGAGCCAGGAAAAGAGCTCGGTAAGAACCTCTAAGGGATCACAACGCCTATAAAACTCAAGAAACATGGTACCACTTTTGGTCTAGGGTATGAGTACACTTGGCAGGAATTCAACAACTGGTCGCCACCTTGGCGAGGTCCCTATTACCCTTTGGAGCAGCCTATACCTCATCTTGAGCAGACTTTCAAGCAGGGCGACATTATTTACGGATCAGACGAAGACGACATACCTGATGAGATTGTCAAGGAAGTTGAGAACTTTGAGAAAAGACCTAAGTCCAACCTGGACGAGACCGAAGTTATCAATCTAGGAGATTCAAAAAACGTCAAGGAAACTCGCATCATCATTCATTTGTCACCATCAGAAAAGAAAGAATACACTGAGTTTCTAAAAGAGTATGGTCAACTATATCAAAAAAGAATGGCCAGGGCCTTCAACAAGAAAGTCAAGCCGAGACGATTCACAGCAGCGCAACTGGTGTTAAAGAAAATCTTTCTGCATCAAGATGAAGCCAAGGGAAAGTTCCCTCCCAACTGGCAAGGTCCGTACATGGTTCATGGAGTGCTGACAGGACGAACACTCATACTTGCAGAAATGGACGGAGAAGTTTGGCTGAAACAGATCAATTCAGATACAATCAAGCGCTACTATGTGTAATCTTTATGCTTTCTTAGTGATGTAAATTGAACTATGCCTGGCCTGATTCCTGTTTAAGAGGGGATACGTAGGCAGCCCTATGGGTTCGGTCACAATTAAATAAAAATCTATTTTTCCCCGCAATTGGAAACTGGGGCAGAATTTTGAAGTGGACCCTCAAAATTCTGAAGCGAGTAGCAGTCCACAAACATTCACCCAGCCAACTGGGGCAAAATTTTGAGGACTCTCAAAATTCTGAAGCAAGTTCAGCCAATTGTCGTGCGAGCAGCAGTCAGAGGCGTCCACCCAGCAAACTAGGGTAGAATTTTGAGCAGGACCCTCAAAATTTCGTAGCAGGAGAGGTTGCAATGTCTCAAGCGTGTCATGTCATCGGTTCATCTAAAACTATTTTAGATTATATATTATATGTTACAAAATCATGCATATTTTTTTCTGAAGCAGCTTGTTTAGCGAACGCTACCCCAATGATATAGACAATATCATCATGATCAAACAAACGAGCCAAGCAGAGCCATCATGAATGTGAACTAACCTTTCCTCTTTACAAAACTCATGATCTTTCTTTGGATGCAGGCACAAATTGAAAAATCCCCAAAACATATTATCCGCTCAAAGGATGGACATCGTTCCTCAAACTCGTCATGCCAACATTTATTATCAGCACAAACGATGCTTCATTATCACAATGCTCTACCGCAATTTAACACCAGCTAAGAATTTCTGTTGACCTTCCTTAATCTAGCATAAGGCTACCATTCTGACTTCCGAGGTTAAATTCTACCTCCATCTTCATTCGCATATTTCATAAGGTTACCTTTCTGCCTTCTTAGGTTAAACGCTACCTCCATCCGCATTTGTATCTTTCATAAGGCTACCATTCTTCCTTCCCAGGTTAAACTCTACCTTCATCCGCATTCGCATCATGCATAAGGCTAACTTTCTGCCTTCCGAGGTTAAACGCTACCTCCATCCGCATTCGCATCTTAGATAAGGCTACCTTTCTTCCTTCCGAGGTTAAACGCTACCTCTATCCGTATTCACATCTTGAATAAGGCTACCTTTCTGCCTTCCGAGGTTAAACGCTACCTCCATCTGCATTCGCATCTTGCATAAGGCTACCTTTCTTCCTTCCGAGGCTAAACGCCGCCTCCCATTTACTTCTCAAAAGAAATCAATGCCTTTAGCATTATTTAATGCGCTTTCCTTTTGGGATAAACTACGCCCCTTCAATTCGCAAGACTAAGCTATGTCTTTTAAGCATCATACTATTCCATCTTCATGGGCTGAAATATTGCCAACTTATCCAAAGGCGTGTTCCTTCGGAGGCACCATCTTCATGGCCCGAGAACACCATGTAATGGCCTGAGGATCTCCTTTATTAATTTGAATATCATTAATCAAAGGCATCATGGTTCAGAGGCATCATATTCATGTCCCGAGAACATCATTTCATAGCCCGCGAATCCTGCATCAAGCAATTCATGGCCCAAAACATCATGGTCTAAAGACGTCATCCTTAACCATCCGAAGACATCATTCATAGTGCAACGGGAATTTTCATCATGTTTAAATTACGCACGATATGCTTGTATTACTCATTTGCAGGTAACCCGGCAAGCAGAGATCCCGCTCCAGTTCCGTAAGCCGTTCATTTAATCAGACATATATGTTGCGTCTGTCCTTATAAAAATTCATCGATATACTTCGCCGGTGGCTCCTGCACTACATACGGCCTTATTCCTGTAAAACCATGGATATGTAGGCAGCTAAGAAGCCAGGGTGCGGCCTGAACCTTTCTAGCTATTTCCACTCGGTCAAAATTGGCCATCATGTCTTTACCCGACAACTCTTTCATCCTTCCCGGATAAAGAGGGGCAATTGTTGATACCCAATTTTTCCTGAAATTATTTTTAAGTTTGCATATATACCTTCAAAATCACTTTTTATAATAATTGGTATTTTTCCCATAATTTTCCATATTTTTATCAATTTATTTTTCTAATTTATTCAACACTTTATATTCAATAATTATTCATAAATTAAATTACAAATAAATTCAAAATATTCCCTAGCTAAATATATTTTTAATCCTATTAGGATTAATTATTTCACAAATTAGCCAATTTGGCATTATTTGGCTATAATTACAACAATTTTGCAATTATAGCCTAATTGTACATTTTATGTCGTTTTAATTCAATAGTTAGTCATTTTATATTTTAAATATTATTTAATTACCTTAATTTCACCTATTTAGTCTTAATTTCATTTTTATATAATTATTAGCTATTTTATTAATTATTTATCTATTTTTAAGGGGGTATTTGACAGATAGCCATCTTTATTTAAATCCTAGCCTAAATCAAACCTTCTCCTAACCCAATTAATCTAGCCCAATACCCAAGCCCAATACCCTATCCTACCCGACCCAATTCCCCTATGCAATTTGAGCCGTTGATTATTTCAAATCAACGGCCCAGATCAGCCCCTTCCTAATTTAACCCCCTAATGGCTACCCCCTCTCTCATTTCCCCCTGTCTCATTCTCTTTCAAACGGTCTCTCTACCTCCCCCTCTCTATCTCTGGTTCTCTCTAGAACCTTCCACTTTCCCCCTCTCCGATGAACTCTGTTCATCTTCTCATGCCACCTCCCTCGCCGGAAATCATGACCTCTCACCATCTCCTAGCCCATGCCTCACCCCATGCTGGCTTGACACTGTTCTGATGATCCTCATGTGAAACTGGAGCGGTTCAACTCCCACCTATGGCCTTTCATGCCATTTTGCGGCCATTTCCGACTGTCCGAGTACGATTCTTATACTTTCCAGTGGATACCGGTAAAACCTTGAGTTTTTTCTCTCCTCTTTGGGTTGTCTCTTCGAAACCCTAACTTCTAAAACCTTAGATCTTTCTAGATCTGTAATAGATCTATACATATTTCAAGTCGTTTTGATGTTTTCTTTAAGGGTTTTCCATTTTTCCTAAAATGATTTTTTGTTTTCTAACTAGGGTTTCTAAAAA
The DNA here is from genome assembly GCA_005239525.1 of Nicotiana knightiana. Lineage (NCBI taxonomy): Eukaryota > Viridiplantae > Streptophyta > Magnoliopsida > Solanales > Solanaceae > Nicotiana > Nicotiana knightiana. Next base: position 41,114 of record ML394901.1, on the reverse strand, counting down.
AGATTTCTGTAAAAATGATTTCTTCACGTTTAAGGGTTCTTCTTAGATTCTTCTCGTATTTTTAAACAGTTTCTGTTAAAATATCTTTTTTCACAGTTTATTATGTTAAAACTTTAGTTTCAACACTATATTATAATCTTAGGCTTCGCCTTTATTGATCTACTCTTTTGATTTGTATATGTGTCTGTCTCTTATGAATACGTCCTGAGTTTTCTATCATTTTTATCCGATTTTTGCTCAGTAGGGTTCTTGATTTTGGCTTCTTCTGCTTATGTTGTAGTTGCTCTGTTTAATCCCTCTAGTTGTTACTGTTTTGTTTAGATGAATCTCTAATCCTATGAGATTTCTTGTTGCTACAGTCATTAGGGTTTCTGACTCTTTGATTCTCCCTGTTATATCATGTTCGTTTGTTAGTTCCTTAATCATTTACTGTGTGGTAGTGTTGAATCCCTGATTCTATGTGATTTTTACTTGAATCCCTGATTATCCTGTCCTATTGTGTGTTTACTTCGTGTACTCACAGGAATCAGCATTACTCCTGTTTAAAGCCCTAATTTCCTGTAATTGAACCTCTCATTGATCTTTTGTGATGATTTCCTTACTAATTTACAACCTTTAAATTATTTCCTTGCCTTATTTGATCAACTATGCTGTCACATCGAGTCTTATGTTATTTCCTTAATTGAAATATTCCGAACCTAGCCTCAATAGCATGTCCCATACTTGTATTATGCTAAGTTATTTCCATTTATGCTATATGCAGTCACATATGACACCTTTCCTTATTTGCTGTCAGCATAATACCGTTTGAACTTGATTCCTTCAATTAAGGGATACCTATACTGATTTTACTTTGATTGATACTCAGTCCCTTAATTAAGGGTTATGTTTGATTCCTACCTTATTTACCATCTATTTTCAAACAATATATATACACTACTCTTTCATTAAGCAAGGGACGAACTAATATGTTCAACTCTCTCTCTCACAACTAAAAACTTCATACTCTCTCTCTTTTCTATGCTAGTTACTAATGTTCTAAGTTAGTCGGCTGCAAGCCAACGCTAAATATTCTGCATCTCCTACTTCCTGTTTGTGTTACTGCTTTCTTCACTTCACTGGTATGTTCTAATTCAGATTTAAGTTCTCAAACCAACATGTTTCTACTATTGTTTCAATTCATTGTGTTTCTAATTTTCATTTACTTATTATTTTGTTGTTCACCATGTAACTAGTATCCTGAACTCCTTTCACATGATAAGTTATACTCTGTTTGTCATAACCAGCATGTCTTTATGTACTTGATACATATTCTATGGAATCTTCATGCCTATGTTTTGTACATTAGTTTGATTAGGGTAAATCCTACCGTCTTGAACTATTTGGTCATGTTATGTTAGTATAATCCTACACCCTACTATATCCCCCAATCCCCTGAATCCTTAGGAACTTCCGATTGTGTACTGCCTACTACATGTTTGCCTTCAGATGCTCTGTATTTGTCCCTCAAATCCCATTACCTCTGCTTTGTGATTCTTGTACTATTCCTGGTCCTTTGTGTGATGTTGAAGTTGGTGTTCCTCCCCTTTTAGCGGTTAAACTTCTTTGTTATAAAACTATTCCAATCAAGTTTGCCTCTTAAAAACTGTTTTCTTACTTACCCTTTTCAAAACTGTTTTCTTACTTAACCTTTTCAAAATTATGTCAAGCACTCTCACATATACTTGTAGAAGTCTAGGTTCTGCCCCCTCTGTGTGAGCATTGCCTTGGGACCCTTGAGATCCCTCTGAACTTTGACAGACAAAGGTTGGCCATTCCACACTGCACTTACTCTATCTTGGCTATGAAATCTTGGTGGGAGCACTACTCGGGACCCCTTGAGGTCCTTAGGGAATTCTGACACACCCGGATTGTGAAAAGGCTGTGAAACATTACCTGGCATTGAGGACCTGGAGACTTGAGCCTATTCTGTAGGCTCCCTATAGTTAACTTCTTATTTTTCATCTGTGTAATTCATATCCCATGGTATGTAATAATTAATTATAAACAACTTTGGGGTCGGATAGTGAAAATGGGTGGGTCATATGCATGTTGTAGTATAATTAAGGGTAGAGACCATGTTTCTAGGTTTATTTTCTCTATGCGTAATAGCAGCCATGTTTAGGTACAACATGCCATGCATTAGATATCATGCTACATAGGTTCATATATACTGTTTTCCTTTCAGCACGTCATCATTCATTGCCCTCACTTAGAGATCCTGCCTATAGGACAAATAATTAAGTAAATTGCTATAAATGTGTCCTGAAGCTTCATTTAGAAGTCCTGTCCTAGAATAAATAATGGTAACAAAACTGCAATCATGTCTCATCATGCTATACACGTAGAGATCCTGTTCTAGGTAAACAACGATTAAAATCAGTCACCTATGTTATTCCTGAAACGGTGCATAATGTTGTGATTTTATGTGCATTTAGAAATCCTGTTTAGGTTACTATGCATCATGCTGCATTAGACATCATGCTATAGGATCATATTCATTTAACTGCGCTTAGACTAAATAAAGATATCTAAAACAGTCCCCTGTTCTAAACAATTGGTAATTAGTCCTTGCACATCTTCAACACCTAGAATTGCATGTTATCTTACACTTAGGCAAGCCTTAGGTAATCAACTTAAAAAATATAACCAGAACTGTCCTTTGTGATTAGCGTTCAACTGTCAGCATGCTTAACACCAGTAGGCAAGTCTGGGTAAGACTTCCTCTTTGAGTTATGCAATAAATCTGTCTTTGTTATTATCACTTAGACACCATGCGTAGGATCTGAATCTGGACCTTAATTGTGTATGAGACATGTTAATTATCTACACTATTTGTGGAGGTCTTTGAGCATTTTCCTATTTATGTGCTACCCCGTTTATCTGCAGTTCTATTTGTTCATCATATGTTGCCTTCGCATTTTCACCTTTAAAACCGGAGGGTCTGCCTAGCACCTCCTTTAAGATAGGATTCCTAATTTCCTCCGGGACTGATAGGAAGAGATGGTTAACATCATGCAATAGAGGTCGAGACCAACACTCGATTAGTTGCTTTCATGGGGTGGGAAAGGGTAGAACATGGATATGATGATCGGTGCGCTAATACAACGTGTAGCCCCTCTTCAAGTAGTGATTACCGGGTATTGCATTGATGTGATCCATATTATTATAAACCTAGGATACCTTTTATATTCTTAGCTGGTGATCCTTTTAAAAGTCTAATCTCCTTTACTATTTTCAAACATTTGCATGATTAAGACTTAAATCCCCTCTTATTTGAGCCTTTACTTGTTAATTGATAATTGTACACATTCACAGAAACCATTTGGCCGGGAACCACACTTGTGGATCCTGAGGGATGCCAAACACCTTCCCCTTAGGATAATTTCAAGCCCTTACCCAATCTCTGGTTAGCAACGTAGTTGTAATTGAACCCCTTAGGTGCCCTAACGCATTGTTAAAATCGTTAGGTGGCGACTCTTCAAAATATGCAAACCCCTTTCCCAAAAGGAATGAGTATTCCTAATCAATGTCATAAACCATTTCAACCGGCCCCGAAAGGAGCGCTCAGGGAGAAAAGGGGGGGCGCGACATTATATAAACGGTTTTAATTAATGAACTCTAAGCATGCTTTACCCGTCCCTTCCTTGTGGCCTTGGATGTGTTTAGGACCTCTAATTTTAGGGCAGTTCTAGACTCTCCTAATGTGTTAAGAAGGGAAAAATCTAAGCGACAACAAAGAACATATAGGACTTCAAATATGGAAACAATTAAGAGGCTCGTGTTTACCTTCACAAATAAACAAATAATTAGCAAGTCTCAAACACAGATTTCAGAGAATTTCAGAAAGTCCTAGAACAAGATATCTAGGGGAACATAACAAGCAGAGAATATGCAGTATTGTTTAAAGGCGAAGTGGCGTAAACCTAATCAGTTTGCCTACTGATTTTAGAACCTGTTGAACCTGGGCAGTTTCACAAATAAACAGAGCTTAATTTTTTACAATTTTATAAGACCTTAATTACCTAAGGATTGCCTAGGCGTGGGTCTGTAATACCCTTTAAAAATGTTGTCTAAGTGAGATCAGAGTTCGAGAAATCAGTTAGAACCATTTAAAATTATTAAGTCCTATAGGCATGCTGATCTAGGTGTTGAGTATTACAAAAAATGATTTCATGCATGTTTTATCCTATAACGTGGTGTTTAGGCGTTGGGGCTAGTTTTTAAGCATCATTATAAACAAGACAGTTATTTATTTAGGCGACATGATTTAAAGCAAATGCAAATGCAGTACTAAAATAGGATTTCTAATGCACATAGAGAATGGTCATTTTTATTAGGCAGGATTACAACAGTAGCCTAACGACAGGATTTCTAGGTGATTGTGACTTATGCAGAAGAAGAATTTCGTGATAATGAAGTACTGAGCTATACATGTTTTCTAATACGCAAAACCAGTAAACGTAATTATCCTAAGGTAGGGTTTTTAATGTAAATAACACAACAGTCATACAACATGATCTCTAATGCAAGTAACATAATATAGGTCTAAACGCATGATTTCCACTGCAAATAAACCTAAAGCGTGATTTCAACCCAATTTCCCCACAAAAATCATATAAGAATCCATACCCTTTTACTAATTTCCCCAATATCTGTTCACAAAGATGATTAGTGCGGACCAGAATTGAATGAATTATATAAATAAATATAAGCTATACTATAAGGAGCCTGCAGATAGGACCAAAGTAAACCTAGGTAAATATTAGGGTGTCCTGGTGTGTCAAAGTTCCCTAAGGACCTTAGGGATCCCGGGCAATGCTCACACCAAGACCCTTTTTTTAATAGGGAACTGGTTATGTGCAGTGTGGAAGGGCTAGCCCCAGTGTGCTAGAGTTCGGAGGAATCTCATGGGTTCCTAGGTAGTACACACAATGGAGGAGCAGAACTTAAGAATATAAATGTAGAAGTGAGAGTGCTTGACATAGTTTTGAAAGAACTTGGTCAAGACAGTGTAGAGATAACACTTTTAAGAGTGAAAAGGTTTTCAGGAATAGAAACAATTTTAGGAAAATGCCAGGAGTGAAAAACAGTTTTGAAATCAATTTTGAAAAGAACAAAGATTCAACATACAACCACACAAACTCAAAGTGCTCAAGCTCACAACCATTCAGCAATCAGCTTTACAAACAGTGGTCAAGGGGTTGGGAACATAGAGAGCTTCACATCAGAAACACATGAACATGGTCTAAGGGGAGAATATGGAACAACAACTGTACAAAACAAAATGGAGTCTACATTCAGAGACTTAATAAGTAAGTCATGGTAATAGGCAATTAAAACATAGAGATAGAGCGTGGGAATAGTCATGTTGAAGACAGGGGTGCATTAGTCATAGCAATTAGGATAAATCAAATATATTATGAGTCTAAGACACTAACATGAGCATACTAGTTGAGGGGAGTAAATAGGAACTGAACAAACATACAAACAAGACAAATGAGATCTAGGCATGCTCGATTAAACACTTGAACTGGAGAAGGTAAAACATAAACATACTAGGTAAATCAGTAAACAGGAAGACAATAAAATACATAACCAATTAAACTAGTTCAGAAATAGGCATGTATTTACATAAAGGAACACATAAAGTTGAGTTTCAGAATTGAACTAGAGACATACCAGTTAAGGAAGCAAAGTGCAGAATATATAGCAAGTAGAGTTTCACTGTCTAGCCTTGGCTTTTGATCACGCTCAACTATGTCTAATAAAAGACTAAGCGGGCGTTGCAAATATAATCCGGGGTATTATGCCCAGAGTCGATCCCACAGGGAATTTACGTATCAAGCAAGCTGTTAGAACTCAACTATCACTTGATGTTATTTAAATTACTAACACAAAATATTAAAACTAAAGATTAACACTACGCTAAGGTGTAAACAATTGTAATAAAGATCTAAGGTTATGGTTTCCCCCGTCGGTGAATTTACTTCTCGGATACTTCATATAGCTTGATTAGTTGTCTCTATCAATCATGAACACTCTATCTACCATAAATCTCTCTCAAGTAATTATGATAATTTACTAGACGCACTCTCTCAAGTTACGCTAGCTAGATTGCATTACAGTTCACTTTAGATTGCACCCGAGGTATCGTTATCTCTAATCCAACCTCTAAACCCTCGGTTATGACTTTCATCTATACTCCGAGAGTGATGTTGTTCAAAGAACTACCTAAATATGCACTCTCTCTCAAGTAGATACATAATAAATAGGCACAGCTAATTGATGGCCATTCAATTAACTACAACAAGAACGTACTTGAACAAATAGAGATTAATCAACCAATCAGAACTATATTAATAACACAATAAGTTCATCCTCCAACGGGTTCTATCAGAACCCTAGATTAAAGAAGTTAGCTAAACATGTTCAAAAGAATCAACTCTAAAATAACTTGCATAATTAAACTACAAAGTAATGAAGAAAATCTGTACAAATTGATGTCTTGCCGTCCGTCTGTTCGAATCCCCTTCGAATCTCTTTCCAATCTCTACTCAAGTTGTGTTTTAGGGGTCTATTTATATGTTTATGACAAACCCTAAACGTGTATGAGACTTCTATTTCAATCGGGAAACACTTAAACTCGTCAAAACCCGGAATTTAGCCGGAACAGGGGCCTGGCATTTTGGCCCTGGCGCCTGGTTAACGCCATGCTAAGGCTGGCGTTTCAGCTCTAACGGCTGGCTAACGCCAGGCAGGGTCAGGCGTTTCAGCTCTAACGCCTGGCTAACGCCAGGCAGGGTCAGGCGTTTGGGCTCTGTCACCCGGCTATAGCCCGGTGCACTCCTCCTCGCCTCTTGAGCGTATTTTCGATGTATTTGTATCCATTTTGCTCGGTTTCCATCTCCAATTAACCTACACATGAAATAGACTCTATTATGCACATAAAAAGTGTATTTTAATCATTAACACACATAAAATGTAGGGCTTATAACATGTTAAACCATGAATTCTAGCCTCGCAACAATACCCCACACTTAAACATTTGCTCCTCCTCGAGCAATCAAACGATACTCATGTACATAGCTTATTAAGAAAATCCCTTAACATGTTATACCAAGAATTTTTAAAATAGTTTAAGCACAAAGGTGTGACATCCTCGCCTCAATAGTCGACTCACATATACCATGCTTTATTCACAATCCACTCACTACTCTAACATAGAGGTCAACAACATTACCTTTCCTTCATGAATCATGTGCCCTCACCAAATCAAAGAGCTAGTTCCTCACACAATAAAATTTAAGAACACTTAGGAACTCAAGATAGAAAGAATTCACTCGCTCTCAGAAATAATATTCATATGCCACAAAAGATGCACCATAGGCTTGCCCGTAGTGTACTACTCTACTAATCGAGCTCATTCAGTCTAGGATCAAGTAGGACTTTATTTGGTTGTAATGTAGGCTGCGGGACGGGTAGGATACATTTGGATATAAGAGTGACTACACCTCCCTAAGCACATTAATACATATACTTTCGCATTCAACCTCAAACTTATATTAAGCCAAACTCCACCTTCACATCAATGTTATTACCCCATACTTCTTTAAGCACAATTACATTAAGAGTCACCACATATATTTTTCTTTCACAACAATACAACTATTTATTTTATTTATTTATTTATTTTCTCTTTTTTTTCTCAAGTGACTCTTACTTTTCAAAATAGTGCACCTTTCTCCTTATTTAAAATATTCCCCTCACAAATCAACCTACCACCCCACACTTTAATTTTTCCATATTTCATCACATTTCCAGTGCTTACGAGAGGTGACAAGGTTCAAATATAAAATCGTTTCAAACAACGGAGTATGGCTTATAATGTGGCTGCCAAAGAACAGGATTATAGACTCAACGGGGTTAACTACGATACATAACAATTAGGTGGGTAAAATATATATATCTGGCTCAACAAAGAAATGCCTATATCACTTCCAAGACTGAACAAAACATCTATTTCGCTTTGCACACACACGTGGCAAGTTCTAGACATCA